>VCHM03000079.1:0-47227 GCA_006182925.3 Reinhardtius hippoglossoides
GTGGGATTTGTATAGAACGTGTGTGAAGTGCATTGTTTCTTTTCAAATGTTGTTTGTGAACCCACATTAAGTCATTGTGTTTACTCTGTGATGGGTTGGACATGTGAGGCGGGGAATATTTATGTTTATTTTGTCCTTTGGTTGACATTATTCTTTCATGCATCCTTTACAGTAGTCTAAGAAGAGGATGTGAACCGATGCAGTCCCTGTCACATGTTGTATCATTACAGTAAAAGAGATCCAAAGAGAGCTGTGGTGTGGGAGTGATTTTGTGGTGTGTCGCAGACTCGCTACAATAAGAGAGAATCATGAAATCACGATACATAATAATAACAAACTCCTTAAGTTCGCGGACGACACCACCCTCATTGGGCTCATCTCTGGTGGGGATGAGTCCGCCTACAGGTGGGAGATTGACCATCTGGTGATCTGGTGTGGTCTGAACAACCTGGAGCTCAATGCCCTGAAAACAGTGGAGATGGTTGTGGACTTTAGAAGGAACCCAGCCCCACCCGCCCCCATCACCCTGAGAGACTCCCCAGTCGACACTGCGGAGTCCTTCCGCTTCCTGGGCACCATCATCTCTCAGGACATCAAGTGGGAGCTGAACATCAGCTCCCTCACCAAAAGAGCTCAACAGAGGATGTACTTCCTGCGGCAGCTGAAGAAGTTCAACCTGCCAAAGACAATGATGGTGCACTTCTACACCTGCATCATCGAGTCCATCCTCACCTCCTCCATCACCATCTGGTACGCTGCTGCCACTGCCAATGACAAAGGCAGACTGCAGCGTATCATCCGTTCTGCGGAGAAGGTGATTGGCTGCAATCTGCCATCTCTACAGGACCTGTTCGCCTCTAGGACCCTGAGGCGTGCAGGTAAGATTGTGGCCGATCCTTCCCACCCGGGTCACAAACTCTTCGAGGTGCTTCCCTCCGGCAGGAGGCTGCGGTCCATCAGGACCAAAACCTCACGCCACAAAACCAGCTTCTTCCCGGCCGCAGTTGGCCTTATCAACAAGGTCCGGGACCCACACCTGACTTGGACACTTACCCCGCCCCCACGTCTCTAGTGATAGTCTGTGTTACATTAACACACATCACAGCACATCTCATTGCACACTGCATATTGCACATTTACTTTGCACTCCTGTTTTTTACTGTTTTTTACTTTGCACTCCTGTTTTTTACATTGCACTACCGTCTTTGCATTTTACATTTTGCATTTTACTTACTTTTTATATCTTTATTTTATATTGTTTTGTGTTTTTTCTTAGAGTAATTACTGTGTTGTTATGTTTTTATGTTCATTGTATGCACCATATGCCATGCCAAGGCAAATTCCAGGTAGGTGTAAACCTACTTGGCAATAAATACTTCTGATTCTGATTCTGATTCTGATTCATTATCCATGTAATAACCACATTAATATCATGTATAAGACACGAGATGAGTCACGTGGTGTTACCACAGCCTCAAAGGCTCATCACCAAGACGTCCAACATAGTTCAGAGGGTAACAGCAAAAAATATATATTTATTGTAGAAAAGACAACAACTTCAACAACAGGCCGGCAAAATGGACAAAAGAAGGAAAACCCAACACACCAACCCACAAAGGGTCGTAGGACCTGAGAATCTTCCTTCAACCTAAACCAACATCAGAACTAAAGCTCACAGAAATAAAGCTGCGAAAACTGGACGACTGGACCCATCAGAAAAGAAAAAGAAAAGACACAACACAACAATACTCTTGCTCTAAAGGTCATGATGTACAAACTGCTGCTGCTGCAACCGGGGATGGAGAGATAGAGACTTCCTGTTTCCTCTCACGTACTTTCATCAACCAATCACAGTGCACCTGAGGAGAAAAGAAAACAGGAAACCATGAGTAGAAAGGAAATGTGTGGGTGTTTACCTCTTTATTAAAAAGCGTGGTCTTTTAGTTTGAGAGCTGGACTTGCACGTTCAGATGTCGTGGTGTTTTTACTCAACACCCTGCGCTTGCACTCACACAGCTCCTGCTGGTGCTTAGATTTGCTCTGCTTGTGCTCAAACTCTGCGCTTGCACTCAGATATTTTGTTGCTTGGACAGATTTCCTGTATTTAATAACTACACACTATGGTTTCTGTAAAACTCTCTTGTACGGATGTACTCTGAAGTCGTCCATCTTGGTTATGTTTGTCACAGTGGCTCTGACCTGAGGCTTCACACCAGGTCTTCCTGCTCCTCTGTGTCTTTTGTCTGTGCTGCAGCAGCGACATCGTCATACTCAGGACAGTTGTGTGACTGATGGGGGAGAGATGAGAAAATATTAAACCTCACTGGACTTTATTCATGAAACCTGCATATAATCACAGTTCATTCAAAATAGTTTGAACGTTGTTGCGCCCCCTGTCCATTCGTTTGTTTGTTCATCAGCAGGATTACACAAAAACTGCGAAACTGATTTCCACAGAACTTGGTGGAAGGATGGGACATGGGCCAAGAAAGAAGTGTCAACGCACCGTGACGTCACCCATTGGTTTGTGAGCTGCCATTTTGAAGCCTCCATTTTTGACATGTTGTCCAGCGCCATCTTGGTTTTTTGAAACCAGAAGTAACCATATCTGGAGGAGAGGGGGTGGAGCCTGACTCAGGGCCCAAGGACACTGCCCGCCCACCTAAACCTGCGACCTGCACCCAGTACTAGCTGTCAATCACACGGTATCCATGCCCCAATGCCTGCGGTGCTTTATGGTCTGTTTGACTCTAAGTGGATCATTCACTTCACTTTCTAGACCCAGAGTCTACGTCCATTTTAATATACGGTCAATGGAAAGAACCTTTTACATTTTGGGGCAGATTCAGACAAAGTAGCTGATCCAAGAAATGTTTTATCTCTTTCTCTAACATAGTGAGATGAAAACAGTGAAATGGAGTCATTCCTTTGGCCTCACTGTCTCTCACCTCTATCATCTCCACAGCTTCATTCGCTTCTGATTTCAAGCTCAGAGTTTTCTTCATCCTGGATCGAAAAACAACAAACACAACATTTGACAAAATGAACTTCATAACACTGAAACTAGTGTTTGAAGACATTTGAAGAAGACAGTAAAAGAGCAGAGGGTGAACTGATGGATTTGTATTGTTTTACCTCGTCCACAGAGTCCAGACAAGCACTGGAACCAGCACGACCACCAGAGTCAGCCTGATGGTATTCATGATTATCACTGACTTCCCTGGACAACAGACAGGAGACATTAGCAGTGTGGTTAGACTGATGACTCAGTTTGCCAGGTGATGCTGTTGGTCAGTCAGTATTGTTCATGTACAATATGATGGGCTTGATTTACAGCTGTGACACATCTGGAAATCCTGAGTATTGATGGTTTAACGTTCTGGTGCAATGAAAAGGAGGGGGTGGGGGGGGGGGGGGGGGGGGGGTGTAGGCTGTAAAAGTCAGAGAGCTAAAATCACCTGCTCCAACAGTCAGATGTAAGGTGGCCTTACTACGTCCGTGTGTGTTCTGGACCTCACACTGATACTTTCCACCATGTTCAGCTGTGATGTCAGTGATGGTGAAGATTTGTCCTGATGCTTTTGGTGAGTCCTCGTCCTCCTTGTACCAGGTGTAAGTAGCTGCTGGGTTAGCATCACTGCTGCAGGTCAGAGTCACCGAGCTGCCCTCCATGATCTCACCAGAGCGAATCACTGACACAGAGGGAGGCTTTGGAGCATCTGAAGGATAGTCTATATTAACACACAGGAGGAGAATACAATCAAAACACTGTCTGTATTATTGTAGCTTGATGAGGAGGAGTAAACTCACCCAATTTAGGAGAAGGGAAACGCTCATGTCCTCCTATAGCACAGTGATAGCTGTCTTCAGCATTAACGTGTCGGAGGTGAAAGTATTTTTTTTGTCCAACAAGTTTATTGTTATTGTACCAAACGTAGGAAAGATGATCAGGGAGCTGACACCTGCTGTGACAGGTCAGCTCTGTCCAGGTAGAATATGGATTGGCTGTTGATCTCCTCACATGTACCTGGAGCTGAGGGTCTGTGAACAAACATGTTATTTTATTTCAACATACACACTAACATTTCAAACTGACTCTAATGTAAATGTTACCTGTGACAGACAGAGTGACTCCAGCTGAACCAGTTAAACTCCCATAGGTTGGTTTGTTGTGAACCTGAACTTGTACACAGCTGAGTCGCTCTCTCTCAGGTTAGAGATTCTCAGAGTGCACGTGTTGTTTCCACAGAGATACTCCACACGACCTGAATACTCCGGATCAGTCCTTAGATCAACGTGAATCCCATTACTCTCTTGAATGAACCAGAAAGTTTCCTGAACTGTAGTATCATGGTAATTCAACCTGGATGGGTATGTGTAGGTACAGTTAATGTCCACTGTTGATCCTCTGAAGGCACAGATCTCAGTAGAAGTGTAACTCACACCCAAGTCAATCTGACTCCATACCACTGTAACACAGAGCACATCAGAGAATCAGAAGATAAACTTATACATTACAAAACTAACTCCATGTATTTTCTCTGGTGAATCACCAGTCGGCAGGTTTTCATTTTAAGATGATGACGATGCCAAGATGAGGAAACTTTCAGTTCACAAACAACACAGGGAAGTGCCCTTTAGACTTCAGAGTGAGGGAGAAACACACTGTTGGAGGTGAGGAACATGAGGGACCTTGTAGAAGTTGCTCTTATAATGGAGCAAACTGGCCAATATGGAGGAAATGATCTGTGTCTTTTATGCAGAGTCGACCAAAGATGGACGACACGTCTCCACTTCCTCCCACTCTCCAGAAATGAAGCCAAAATATCCTGGATACCAACGCTGCCATCTTTCACATTTGGAACCACAGTCTGCACAGTAGTTATCCGGAGATGGAGCCACAGTATCAAGGTCCCGCCCATACATGAGCTCGACCAATCCTGAGTCAGCTTCAGCTGTCAATCATGAAGTTTAATCTACTTTTCATTTCATCAAATAACTAATTAAAACCAAATTTATGAGAAACATGAACAACAGAGTGTGATAAGAACGACCTAAAATGACATTAACCATCTTTGAGAAAAATGTATTTGACTTTTTAGATTGGTCCATGTCCTTCCCACTAACATGGAGGAGACAGGATGTATGTTCTATTCTGCAGCCAGCCACCAGGGGGCGATCACAATGCTTTGGCTTCACTTCTTGGGACCAGTAATGACTTCCATCTTTATTTACACAAGCAGAATACTAGTACTAGTACTACACTAGTTTGTCAGTACTGACAGTCGTATCCCAAGAGTTCAATGTGCCCATGCAGAAAAAAGTATTTAAAGACACATGAAGTTATGGTACAATGCATCATCTCAAATACTCCAGCAGATGGTGCTGTTAGTGAAATACTGTAGATTAAACTCACACATTGACGGAGAGCGGAAATCCTCGTGTCCTTTAACAGCACAGGAAACTCTGTCTGTACGACGAAAATAACCTGAATAAGATGCTCCTTCAATCTCCTTCTGTTGATTCTTGTACCAGACGTAGTTCAGATGATCAGGAAGACGACAACTGCTCTGACACCTGAGCTCTGGCCAGTTATAATTGACATACTTCGCTGATCTGCTCACCTGCACATGCAAATCTGTGTGTGAGAATAAGGAATTCATTTTAGTCCAAACTGACAACACACACATGCATATAAAAGTGCACAGACACACTCAAGTGAACCAAACAAGATGTAGGAAATAAATGAAGAATGTTCAGATGTAAATGTTACCTGTGACAGACAGAGTGACTCCAGCTGAACCAGTTAAACTCCCAGTAGGTTGGTTTGTTGTGAACCTGAACTTGTACACAGCTGAGTCGCTCTCTCTCAGGTTAGAGATTCTCAGAGTGCACTTGTTGTTTCCACAGAGATACTCCACACGACCTGAATACTCCGGATCAGTCCGTAGATCAACGTGAATCCCATTACTCTCTTGAATGAACCAGAAAGTTTCCTGAACTGTAGTATCATGGTTCTTAACTGTGGATGGGTATGTGTAGGTACAGGTAATGTCCACTGTTGATCCTCTGACGGCACAGATCTCAGTAGAAGTGTAACTCACATCCCAGCCATTCTCACACTGTACCACTGTAACACAGAGAATCAGATTCATAACGACACCAGAGAACACTTAGTTTACTTTTTACTTTCTGTAGAAAAGAAACACATTTCCATGAGCAGCATTCCATAGCATTTCAACTGATGACTCCACATACTGATGACAATTCCTGCATCGAGAGGAGAGGAACTCAGTCATGATGATAACAATAATAATAATAATAATAATAATAACACTAATAATAATAACACTAATAATAATGATAATAATAATTATAATAATAATAATAATGATGATGATAATTCCTTCATATATTTTCTTTCTGCATCACTTTACAGTGGTGATCTGAAAATGAATGAATGGTTCATTTATATTTTTACTTTCTTTCTCAAACTCACTTCAGGTGAATCAGAAGTCCGAGTGTAAAATAGAGTGAAACATGAATGTAGACGTACAGTACCTGTCACCGTGAGAAGAAGGACAACAAATCCACTCGCTGCTGCAGTTACACTCATAGTAGCTGCTGCTCTCGTCTGTGACTTCAAACTATAAAAACGTCCACAGATAAATAATGTGCACAAGATGAAACTCAGTCACATCACAGACACGTCTACCTCCAACACAGAAGAGTCTGAGAAAGTCAAACTGTTAAACACATCTTACTTCCTTCCTCTCTACACTTATCTGCATGCTGATCCTGATGGTTGTAGATTAAACTGTGGTTTGTACGAGTGTGAAAAACAACTTTAGTGGCTGTTCATACCAAACCTGTATCATCCACATCACAACATCTCACTGACACAAGAAAGACAAATTTAAGGAGACTTGAGAAAAACTGGGGTGTTTTTAATCTCACCTGTTCAGTGTCTCATTAAGATGCAATAAAGATTCACATGAAAAAGACAAATTAAAGACAGATTTAAAATTGAACTGGAAAATAAACTGCCATTAATACAGTAAGGCGAGATTAAAATACAGTAAGAGTTTCAAAGCAAAAGCAAAAATTAGAACAAATGAGCTTCACAATATAATGTAAAAATTAAAATATATTAACAGAATAAAAAAAACACTTTTAATGATCCCGAAAGAAAATCAGCTTTGTTACAAAACTGCACATCACAAAGTTAGAAAAGAAGAAGTTGTGAGTGAACAACAAATGAAATAAACAAGACTATAAATATGAATAATGTTGTGAAGAACTCTCTCCTGAAGAAACCCACCCTCAACTCGTCTGAAGTTAACAACTACAGACCTGTCTCTCTTCTTCCCTTTCTTTCCAAAACTCTCGAGCGCGCTGTCTTTAATCAACTCTCCTCCTATCTTCACCATAACAACCTTCTTGACCCTCACCAGTCTGGTTTCAAGGCAGGCCACTCAACTGAGACGGCCCTCCTTGCTGTCTCTGAGCAACTTCACACTGCTAGAGCAGCCTCTCTCTCCTCTGTCCTTATTCTTCTAGATCTTTCTGCTGCATTTGACACAGTGAACCACCAGATCCTTATTTCCTCCCTTCAGGACCTGGGTGTCTCAGGCTCTGCTCTCTCCCTGCTCTCATCCTACCTCAACGACCGCACTTACCGGGTAACTTGGAGAGGATCTGTGTCTGAACCTTGTCCTCTCACTACTGGGGTCCCTCAAGGTTCCGTCCTGGGTCCCCTCCTCTTCTCTCTGTACACCAACTCTCTCGGCTCTGTCATTCACTCACATGGCTTTTCCTACTGTGATGGAAATTCATCTTGAGATTTGAAGTAATGAGATTCTCAGACTGGAGTTGCCTTTGAGTCTTTTTAATAGTAAGCTCTGCAGAGGTCACACAACAAGCACGGGTGCTCAAAGTGGAACTGCCCCAAAGTTAAAAAAGCCAGTACTTATACAAAGAGGCGTTTCATAAAAAATAACATGAAAAAAAAGACATGAAATCATCATCTGTGTCTATCTGCTGTGTCCGTCCACTGTAGCAGTTGGAAGAAAACATCACAGAATAAGGGCAGTGGAATTTTCCATTACACTACCATAGCTATGCCGATGACACCCAACTAATCCTCTCTTTTCCCCAATCTGAAACACAGGTAGCAGCACGAATCTCTGTCTGACTGACATCTCTCAGTGGATGTCTGCACACCACCTGAAAATCAACCTTGACAAGACTGAACTACTTTTCCTTCCAGGGAAAGACTCTCCCACCCACGACCTGACTATCAACTTTGACGACTCCGTGTTAGCCCCCACTCAGACTGCTAGAAACCTGGGTGTGACACTCGACAACCAACTCTCCCTTATTGCCAACATTACTGTAACAACACGCTCCTGTAGATTCATGCTGTACAACATAAGGAGAATACGCCACCTTCTCACTCAGAAGGCGGTGCAGGTTCTGGTCCAGGCCCTGGTCATCTCACGCCTAGACTATTGTAACTCCCTCCTGGCAGGTCTACCTGCTAGTGCCATCCGACCTCTGCAGCTCATCCAGAATGCAGCAGCTCGACTGGTCTTTAACCTAAATTCACTCACACTACTCCGCTCCTCCGCTCCCTTCAAAATATTAGTACTTGCGTACCGTGCTGCGACCGGATCGGGTCCAGTCTACATCCAGGACATGGTCAAACGTTACACCCCAGCCTGTTCACTCCGCTCTGCTTCGGCCAATCAGCTTGTTGCTCCCTCACTGCGAGTTAAACACTCCTGGCTCCTAAATGATGGAATGAGCTCCCCATTGACATCCGGACATCAGAAAGTCTACACCTCTTCCGCCGCAAACTAAAAACACATCTCTTCTGACTATACCTTGAATAACATTTTCAAACTAACAGTTAAGTAGCACTTAAATAGTAATTACTTGTAGCACTTTGTAGTTGTTGTTTTTTTTGAAGAAATAGCACTTTCTTGATTCTTGTTGTTTTGGGTTTGTACCCTCATGGTTGAATGCACTTATTGTAAATCGCTTTGGATAAAAGCGTGAGCTAAATGAAATGTAAAGTAATGTAATAATGAAGAAAAAGTTAAAGTATAATTAACATCAGTCTCCTAAAGGTGCAGCAAACAAACTTATTCTGTTACTAAAATTACCAAAACTAATAATATAATAATGAATCAATGATCCTAATGAAGAATAAGTAATAATATATTATCTTTTTTGTGTAACTTATAAACCTGGATCACAGCAGTACAACATAATTCTGTTCGTAACAACATTCGAGCTTCACACTCTGAGAGAGACGTCAGAGGAAAATGGCCGACGTGTGAACATGGTGGATTAAAACCACCTAACTCCTTCTTCTTCACGTGTTTAACACGTGATGTGAGAAATACCACAAAACACTAAAGTGAAATCAATGGGCCTGATGCAAACTTTGAACAGACACCAGAGGCAACACAGCTCATCTGGTGTCAGCAGTTCACTTTGTGTTAACGGTCACATTCAAGGCGTCATCACGTAAGTAGCAGCTCACATCCACATGAGACGTGGTCCCTCCAGTCCTCAGAGGAAATGAGTACAACTCCTGATCGGCTGATGATGGAGACGCTGGAAACAATAGTGTAGAAACAGAAAGAAGTGAAAGCGACAGAATCCTCTGTGGTTTTCTATCAGTAAAAGTCTTTACTACCATCTAGTGGCAGCAGTGTCACACTACAACTAACTAATAATGCTTGTTTGATTATATTATGAATAGAAAAAAGTTAATTACAAGTTTACAGTTTGTGACCGTCTGAGACACACCGCAGATATTTTCATGTTTGAAGCTGCAAGTTATATAATGTTTGATATTTTTCATTCAGGCTAAATGTGGCGTTTTTAACAACTTCTACAAGTTGCTGAAATATTTCAGATAAAAGTCGAGTCACCGAAGTCGTTTGGATTCATCCTCGGGGCAATTTATCCATTAGCTGTCAAGACAAGTCACTTAAAACTGAACATTCACTTCAACAATGATGCTGGAGTCTGCCTGTCACCAAAGTAGGATTCATCCTGTGGGGACCATGAACAGTTGTATGAACTTCTATTCAAATCCATCCAGCAGCTGTTGAGATTTTTCCATCGGGACTAAGGTGATTTCCAGACGTTGGTCTAAACAGCAGGAGGTTTTTTGACTGTGCTGTACAATGCAGCTGGATCCTCTCCCGTGTCCTGACCTCTGGTTCTGAAAGGAGATAAAACAAATAAATGATCAATGCTGGACGTACATAATGATATTGATTAAAGTTTGCAAAGTTAAAAAGCCCAAAGTCTGAGCTCCTCTCCTGGTAAAACGAGCTCCTCTGCCCCACAGAAAACATGAAGCTCCTGAAACACCTCACCAGTCGTCCCGCCCGTACCTCTGCATCATCGGCAGAAGCCAGGGCTGTAGCAAACGCAGCATAAGCATTATTTAAACGTAAACAGTGGTGCGTTGAACACATTGTGTACGAGTGTGCATCATGTTAGCGGAGGTCACTCTGCGTTCCGTGGAAAACATCTCGGAGGTAGATGATGTGGGTGAAAATACGTGTTGAATGCTTCAATACAGGCTGAATGTCACAGTCTCTGCTTCCGTCGTCTGGAACAGCAGCTTCTAACACCAGCATCTGTAGAGAACTTTAGAATCCATTGTGTCACTGCCTTTTTAAAACTGTCGCTGCTGATTGGGGAACACCTCTGACACACCCACCAGACGAGAGCCCGCTGCACACGGGTTCAAACAAACATGTCGTTCACCACGGAAACGCTAGTTAAACTATAAGAAATGATTTGAGATTGAATGTGTCCCTCGTAAAGTGAGAGTGGAGGATTTCCTACACGCACAGGAAGTGGTCAACCAATCACAACAGAGTGGGCCAGGTGACCAATCAGAGCAGACTCGGCATTATCAGGAGGGGGGGGGGGGCCTTAAAGAGACAGGAGCTAAAACCAAGCGTTTGAGACAGAGGCTGAAAAGAGGAGCTGCAGCAATAGACAGTCTGAGGAAAGTGATGTTTTCTGAACATAAACATTTTAAAGTCACAACACTAATTAAAATGATCAAACTGAATATGAGCAGAATATGTCTCCTTTAACAAATACACATGTTTAAACAAACAAGAAAATGAAAGTGTAAAAACAAATGACTTCTATAGGATATATCTCTGTTTATGATGTTTTGTGGTGTTAGTGAGGATAATGGTCCTGAATGAAGAGCTGCTCACCTCGGGGCAGATCTGTGAAAGTTGACAGAAGCGTACGCAACCTCCTCCGCCTCCTTGTGTTTGCTGGGTTCAGCTGATCCGACTTTGGAGTAGATGGGATCCGTCTGCCTCTTCATGAAGTGGACACTGGCATAGTGAAGGTCACAGTTTTCCTCAGACTGATTGGGTAGACGCTGCAAACACAAATTTGCTTTTGAATCTTGTACATGAGGCAGTATGGACAATGTTAGAGTCCAACTATCGCAGCTATTGATTTATTTAAACCACCTCCTTCTACACCAGACGTGTTTCAAGGACAGGAAACATGTGGTTCTACTAAAAACCAAAAGGAGGGAAGGTCTTCAGTTTGAATTCCAAATACTAACACTACAAACTTCTCACTTAGTGTGTCTGTGAGCCACTTGTGTGTGCGCTTTCACATCGGTTGTGTCCAGATAAGACTACATCTGGGAGCTGGATGTTCACGTACTGCAGCCAAGTTTGGTCGAAACAAGTTGTGTAACATCATTTAATTAGAGGTCGAGCTACGCACAATATAATCCCTAGACCCCAAAACTATCTGTAATTGATAAAAACTCTTTGAGCACTATATTTTGGGTGTATAGTGTGTATCATTTAATTGTATAACACTTTAATACAACTGCAGGTCTACAGACACAGAGGCACTTAAAAAAAGAAAAGTCAGGCTCACAGAAACTTGAAGGAGCGAGAAGGAAGGGGGATAGGCCACACCCCCTTAACTCCCTTCTTTCTCTCAGTCTTGTTCCAACAGCAACGAGTACACAACTCTCCGTCTCGCCGATGCACCACGCCCTACTCACCGACACTCGATGCCACACAGCGCTATCTCTCCAAACTCGTAACACAATTACCTCAAATTCACATCAAAGGGCAACATACTCACTAAATACAGATATGAAAGAACACGACTGCTCTGTCGATCAACCTTTAATTATAGAGCTGCGTCCACACGCAGCCAACACTGACTTTATTTGTCCCAACGACACAGACTACGAACAGCAGTCTCACACACACTTAGTCTCAGACAGAACAACGCAAAATCAAGGTGTTACACAGCCACACCCAATGGTGATCTGCTCCACATTACAGTGCTCCACACTAAAGATATCTGAACCAATCAATACAATCTTTCACAAACTTCCACAAGATTTAAAGCAGCACATGTTACAAATCAACAAACTTAGAGCAGCATCAAGTTTCATAGTTCAGCAAAAACTGTTGAACAAACCGCACAGCACAGAAAATTATAACACTCAGCAATTTGCTTAAATGGATAGATTACCAGAAGGAAATTCAAACACCAGATGATTGTTTTTACAATGGCAATTTTGACTGTGATTTTAATAACTAGTTTTTAATCTTCACATGACAGAGAAAAGGGTTTGACAGGAGAAATAGTGGCGTTTGAAAGGATTGGACGCTGAACTGTGTGTCTCACCTGCTCACTGTGGTCAAGTCTGTCCCCAGGATCAGCAGATTGCTGAGAGTTTCTCTTTTTTCTGATCAATTGAACCAAATAACAAACAATATACATAATAATTGAGTTGATTTCATTTAACAGGACAGATTTTCAGGAATTCGTCGTACAAAGCTTTAGTGGAACAGATTTGCTCACCTGATCAGTAGGAACACGGAGAGGAGAGTCACAGCGAGGAAAACTGCAGCGGCTGATCCAATGAGTGCTGATCTCAATGATGCAGGTGAAACTATGATGAAATAACTTTTACTTTATCATTTCACGAAATCACAATACTTAAAGGTGCAGGACGAAACATTTACAAAAACAACTTTTTGTCATGTTTGCTAAACCTGTCTCGATGTTCTGACTGAATATAAAGACGATTCTTTTCTAATAAAGCGTTTTGAAGAGTTCTGAGTTCTCAGAGTGGCCTGTTTGTGGGAGTGTTTCTTAAACTGTTAATGAGCCACTGCTCCCCCTGCTGGGAGGTGTATGCGTGACGTGTGCACAGGAGCAGGGTTTTGTTTTCACCACTGTCTGTCTGCTGAGAGCTGTTTGCTCGTCACGTGAATGTGCACAGTGAAGGAAATATCTTTCCAGTTTACTGAGGATGGTGAAAGCTTTATGGATGTTTTAACTGACGCTGGGTGGATCCTCTTTGTGCTGCTGATGGTCTGACTGTGAATATTTATGGGGCAGAAGTTAAACGACCCATATCTGCCCATTTAAAATAGTAAAGGAGCAAAAAATGTGACAGATTAACATATTTTCCTATTCACTTCATAACCTGGTGTTCAACTCACAATGTTGGTCACAGTAATCAAGATGGGTTTAGCTGAACATCCTTCCTGAGTTGATTTCAGGCTGTGCATGAATAGGCTGTCCAGAGTTCTGACGCAGGATGGAGCTGGTGTGGACAAATTTGTCCCTCTTCACTGATGATGGTTGAACCTTGTTTTATCCACTTCTCTTGTACCAGGTGTAATAGCTGCTGGGTTAGCATCACTGCTGCAGGTCAGATTCACTGAGCTGCCCTCCATGATCTCACCAGAGGGACTCACTGACACAGAGGGAACCTTTGGAGCGTCTGAAGGATAGTCTATATTAACACACAGGATGAGAATACAATCAAAACACTGTCTGTAGTATTTGTTAAAAGTTTAAATTTAAATTATTTCCACATTATTGTAGCTTCATGAGGAGGAGTAAACTCACACAATGTAGGAGAAGGGAAACGCTCCTGTCCTTCTATAGCACAGTGATAGCTGTCTTCAGCATGAAAGTGTTGGAGGTGAAAGTATTTTTTTCGTCCAACAAGTTCATTGTTATTGTACCAAACGTAGGAAAGATGATCAGGGAGCTGACACCTGCTGTGACAGGTCAGCTCTGTCCAGGTAGGATATGGATTGGCTGTTGATCTCCTCACATGTACCTGGAGCTGAGGGGCTGTGAACAAACATGTTATTTTATTTCAACATACACACTAACATTTCAAACTGCCTCTCATGAAAATGTTACCT
Organism: Reinhardtius hippoglossoides; assembly: GCA_006182925.3. Classification (NCBI taxonomy): domain Eukaryota; kingdom Metazoa; phylum Chordata; class Actinopteri; order Pleuronectiformes; family Pleuronectidae; genus Reinhardtius; species Reinhardtius hippoglossoides. The sequence goes on from VCHM03000079.1 coordinate 14,262, forward strand.
GTGACAGACAGAGTCACTCCAGGTTGACCAGTAAAACTCCCAGTAGGTTGGTTTGATGTGAACCTGAACTTGTACACAGCTGAGTCGCTCTCTCTCAGGTTAGAGATTCTCAGAGTGCACTTGTTGTTTCCACAGAGATACTCCACACGACCTGAATACTCCGGATCAGTCCTTAGATCAACGTGAATCCCATTACTCTTTTTAATTAACCAGAAAGTTTCCTGAACTGTAGTATCATGGTCATTCCACCAGGATGGGTATGTGTAGGTACAGTTAATGTCCACTGTTGATCCTCTGAAGGCACAGATCTCAGGAGAAGTGTAACTCACACTCCAGCCATTCTGACTAAATACCACTGTAACACAGAGCACATCAGAGAATCAGAAGATAAACTTATACATTCATAAAACTAACTTCATGTATTTTCTCTGGTGAATCACCAGTCGGCAGGTTTTCATTTTAAGATGATGACGATGCCAAGATGAGGAAACTTTCAGTTCACAAATAACACAGGGAAGTGCCCTTTAGACTTCAGAGTGAGGGAGAAACACACTGTTGGAGGTGAGGAACATGAGGGACCTTGTAGAAGTTGCTCTTATAATGGAGCAAACTGGCCAATATGGAGGAAATGATCTGTGTCTTTTATGCAGAGTCGACCAAAGATGGACGACACGTCTCCACTTCCTCCCACTCTCCAGAAATGAAGCCAAAATATCCTGATACCAACACTGCCATCTTTCACATTTGGAACCACAGTCTGCACAGTAGTGATCCGGAGATGGAGCCACAGTATCAAAGTCCCGCCCATACATGAGCTCGACCAATCCTGAGTCAGCCTCAGATGTCAATCATGAAGTTTAATCTAATTTCATTTCATCAAATAACTAATTAAAACCAATTTATGAGAAACATGAACAATAGAGTGAGATAAGAACGACCTAAAATGACAGAAACCATCTTTGAGAAAAATGTATTTTACTTTTTTGATTGGTCCATGTCCTTCCCACTAACATGGAGGAGACAGGATGTATGTTCTATACTGCAGCCAGCCACCAGGGGGCGATCACAATGCTTTGGCTTCACTTCTTGGGAGCAGTAATGACTTCCATCTTTATTTACACAAGCAGAATACTAGTACTAGTGCTACACTAGTTTGTCAGTACTGACAGTCGTATCCCAAGAGTTCAATGTGCCCATGCAGAAAAAAGTATTTAAAGACACATGAAGTTATGGTACAATGCATTATCTCAAATACTCCAGCAGATGGTGCTGTTAGTGAAATATTGTAGATTAAACTCACACATTGACGGAGAGCGGAAATCCTCGTGTCCTTTAACAGCACAGGAAACTCTGTCTGTAGAATAGAAATAATCTCTATAAGATGCTCCTTCATCTTCTGTTGATTCTTGTACCAGACGTAGTTCAGATGATCAGGAAGACGACAACTGCTCTGACACCTGAGCTCTGCATCGTTATAATAGCTATACTTCGCTGATCTGCTCACCTGCACATACAAATCTGTGTGTGAGAATAAGGAATTCATTTTAGTCCAAACTGACAACACACACATGCATATAAAAGTGCACAGACACACTCAAGTGAACCAAACAAGATGTAGGAAATAAATGAATGAATGTTCAGATGTAAACGTTACCTGTGACAGACAGAGTGACTCCAGCTGAACCAGTAAAACTCCCAGTAGGTTGGTTTGTTGTGAACCTGAACTTGTACACAGCTGAGTCGCTCTCTCTCAGGTTAGAGATTCTCAGAGTGCACTTGTTGTTTCCACAGAGATACTCCACACGACCTGAATACTCCGGATCAGTCCTTAGATCAACGTGAATCCCATTACTCTCTTGAATGAACCAGAAAGCTTTCCTGAACTGTAGTATCATGGTTATTAACTGTGGATGGGTATGTGTAGGTACAGGTAATGTCCACTGTTGATCCTCTGACGGCACAGATCTCAGTAGAAGTGTAACTCACATCCCAGCCATTCTCACACTGTACCACTGTAACACAGAGAATCAGATTCATAACGACACCAGAGAACACTTAGTTTACTTTTAATTTCTGTAGAAAAGAAACACATTTCCATGAGCAGCATTCCATAGCATTTCAACTGATGACTCCACCACGATGACATCCTGCATCGAGAGGAGGACTCACATATGATACAAATAATATAATAATTATCTAATATTTTGATCTAACATGTCTGCAAATTCTATTCTTTGTCACTTACAGGTGGTGATCTGAAAATGAATGAATGGTTCATTTATATTTTTACTTTCTTTCTCAAACTCACTTCAGGTGAATCAGAAGTCCGAGTGTAAAATAGAGTGAAACATGAATGTAGACGTACAGTACCTGTCACCGTGAGAAGAAGGACAACAAATCCACTCGCTGCTGCAGTTACACTCATAGTAGCTGCTGCTCTCGTCTGTGACTTCAAACTATAAAAACGTCCACAGATAAATAATGTGCACAAGATGAAACTCAGTCACATCACAGACACGTCTACCTCCAACACAGAAGAGTCTGAGAATAAAGACAGATTCTGTAAGAGAAAGATAAATTAAAACTGTTAAATATAGCTAACTTCCTTCCTCTATACACTTACCGGCATGCTGAGCCCGATGGTGTTAAATTTAACTGTGGTTCGTACGAGTGTGAAAAACAACTTTAGTGGCTGTTCATACCAAACCTGTATCATCCACATCACAACATCTCACTGACACAAGAAAGACAAATTTAAGGAGACTTGAGAAAAACTGGGGTGTTTTTAATCTCATCTGTTCAGTGTCTCATTAAGATGCAATAAAGATTCACATGAAAAAGACAAATTTAAGAAAGATTTAAAATTGAACTTGAAAATAAACTGCCATTAACCCTTGTGTTGTCCCTGCTTCTCCCGGCTGTTGGCTCCCTCACATAGCCCCCCCCCCCCCATATTATGGCGCACACGTAGCGCAATAGACATGTGAGCAGCCCTTGCAGATGTATTTGTTACACCCACGGCACATGGTGTGAGTTTTACAGTCCTTCTTCCTGGGGCATATCTGACACCTCTTCCTCTTACTCGCCCCGAGCGGGGCTGCTGCTAGGGGTATGGAGGAGGCCAGACAATCGGGTCGAGCGTCGTAGTCAACAGCTCTCTGTGCGGCAGCAGCAGCTTTAATAGCCTTCACCACCGCGGCAGACGCGTCCGTGCGGGGGAAGCGCTCCCTTCCTGCGATGAACGGAGTGACCAGAGCCTTTCCCAGCTGCTCCAGGAACACCCTCCGCTTGTTCCGCTTGCCCAGCATCCAGTCTGGGTGGATCTCTCTCCATATCACGAAGGCGTTGTAGGAAGAGACATCTAGAATGTTGTGAAATATGACCAGGGGCCAGCGCGCGGTCATCCTCCTGCAGCTGTACGTTCCGATCACCTTGTCTAGGTTGTCCACGCCACCTTTGTTGCGGTTGTAGTCCAGGACGATGACCGGTTTCCCGTCCTCGCGGTCGCTGATGTCGGCCTCAGGGTGCCGTGTGCTCAGGAGCACCACATTCCTGTTTTTCTTTGGGATGTAGGACACAAGAGTGGTAGTGGGCGTGAATGCGAACTTGGATGAGAACACCTCTCTTCCCCTGACCGCGAGCAGCCCGGTCGGGAGCTCCGGCTTGTTCTTCCGAACAGTGCCGACCACAGTGAGCTTCCTCTCCAGGAGCTGCCGCGCGAGTTGGTAGGAGGTGAAGTAATTGTCGCACGTGACGTTACGACCGTGCAGTCCCTCCGTTACATCGAGCACTACCCGCAACCCCTGGTTCCGTTCTGGCCGTCCGCCGCTCAGCTTTCGTTGTACACTTGCATCTTCCAAGCGTAGCTTGATTTCGCATCGCAGGCCACCCATGACTTGATCCCGTATTTCGCCGGCTTGCTGGGCATGTACTGACGGAATGGACACCGGCTTAGAGAGAAAAACAGGAGGAGAAGAAATGAGAGGAGATGAGATGAGGACGAGGACTAGCAGCCGCTATCTACATAACATAACATAACATAATATAACATAACATAATATAACATAATAATAATATAAATTTAAAAAAAGACTAACCTCTGAACGGAACCAGTTGCTCGTCCACGGTCACTTCGGGCCCCGGGTTGTAGAGGTGCGATAGCCGCAACACCCATGTGTCCCAGACCTCTCGCACGGCCGCCAATTTGTCCGTGGCTCGTCTTGTGCGTCTTGTCTCGCGGTCGTCGAAGCGCAGCAGCCTGGAGTACGTGTGGAAGAGTTTTAGGGGCATCGTGGCACGAAATATCGCCCGGCCGCTCTCTGCGTCCCACAGGCTGGCGGCGGCCTCGCCCCGGGACCTGTACACGCCCGCTAAGATCAGCAGCCCTACGTAGGCATGCAGGTCGGTCTCGTCCATCCCTTTCCATTCGTCACCGTATTTTCTACGACACTCCCGATTCGTCATCTCCAGGATGATGTTCTCCACCGTCGGTGTGATGAACAGGTGGAACGTCGAGGCAAGGTCACCGGTGCGGGACGTCGCGTGGATCGTGGGGCCCCGGATGACCCCGCTTTGAGCCGCAGCAGAGGAGGAGGAGGAGGAGGAGGAGGAGCAGTGGCCCTCTTCTCGGCTGTACGCCCTCGAGGACCATGTTATTTCCCCGTTTCTTGAGGGGAAGGTCTCTCTTTCCACGAGTCCGGTGGTGGTGGTGGTGTCGCCGCTGTCTTGTCCTCCTTCTTCTTCTTCTTCCAAGGAGGAGGAATCTGCAGAAGCATCACCCACTGGATCGTAATCTTCGTCACCGTCGTCGTCTTCATATTCACCGTCGTCGTCTTTGTCTTCTTCGCTATCGCCGTTGTCTCCGTCTCCGTCCTCTCTGTCTGCTTTTCTGTCTGCTTCTCGGTCTGCTTCTCGGTCTGCTTCTCCATCTCGTTGTCCGTCCGCTTCTCGGTCTGGCTCTTTCGCGTCCTCTTCGGGTTCAGAGGATGGTTGCTGGGAGAATAGCTGTTGGAGAACCTGTTCTCTGGTGAAACGCTCCTGACGCGACATTCTGCCATGGTCCGTGAGAGAGTGGCACACTGAGCCTTATATATGGGTCTAATGTAACCCCCCCTGATTATCAATTGGAATCAGGTGTGGGTCTAAATGACCCCACGCAGAGAACCACAGGTGCTGGGGGTCGGTGCTGGGGTCTAAATTATCCCTCCCATGACAATCCATTGGTCTCAATTACCCCAGGAGAATTGGATAATGACAATCCTTGGGTCACCCTGACCGGCCAGGGCTTGCGTATGATCACACGCACGCACTCACGCACGCACACACACACACACACACACACACACACACACACACACACACACACACACACACACACACACACACACACACACACACACACTCTGGGTCAATTAGACCCAGGAACAACACAAGGGTTAATACTGTTGGAGCCATTTTAATTAAGAACAAGTTTGACTATAGCTGACCAGCTGAGACTAACACCAGCCAGTGACGTCACCTCCAGCAGAATGAGGTCAATGGAACCAGGTGTTGACGAGAGACAAAGACGCTGCAGAGAAACAGTTTTTCAACCGCACGCTCCTAAGTTTGTTGATTTTGGTTAATTACCGTTTGTTATTTTGCTACTTTGAACTTGGACATAATTTAATTACTATACGTTAAGCTACCAGTTGACTTGAACCAGACGTCAGGCCACCTCATATACACACATTCACACATGAAAGTGTAACCCACACTAAAAAAGCAGCGAAAATACATTCTTAAGGCTGCAATATTGTATATTGTATAAGTGCTACAGAGAAAGAGATTGTACACTTTGTATAACACTGCAGTGGCTCATTGGGTGACCTGCTGTGACATTTTCTAGCCAGTAGGGGGAGGAAACCAGTCGTCCTCTCTGGTGAATCTACTGTGAGGAGAGTTTTTTTACCTGCCTGCATCCTGTCGGCCATTTTGCTGCTCAAGCTACAAGCACACTACCTGCTTTGCTCAGATTCTGTTATATCGTGTGGAAGTGTGAGGTCACCCTGCTGACCTGTTGGAAGGTGCAGGGATTCTTACTATTCAACGCTCAGGTTGTTGGTGAGAGACGAATTCTCCGGTGCCAGAGAGGACATCCACCGAAGAATCAAGACTCCAGTTAACTGGATGGCGAGCCAACATCCAGATCTTTGAGAGAGATCCAGACTTCCATGTTCCTCTTCACTCCACGGTGTGGTAGGACAGACACTGTACAAAGACGGACTGGGCCCAAACCATCAATCCACCAGTTTGACATTTAAGACTGGACTCACGGACGTTGAAGGGACTTTTATGTGCACACTTTTTTTTATTTCATTTATTTTTGTTTTATTATTTTGGCTCAATTTATGCTGTATTGTAACTGTCAATCAAACTTGAACTGCAGGTTATGTGTTCTAATACAAGTTCATTCAAAGTAATCCCGGTGTTAATTCTCGTTACTGATATTCAAATCCAGGGCTCCTGTTTACCTCGTGTCTCTGATCCTGCTCCACATTTACACTCTTTCTAGTGTAACCAAGGGTCACACAAGCATTTATCCACCCCGTCTCTGCAGCGGGACCCGCAAGCAGTTCAACTCACGGGAAGGAGACAATAAATATGTGCGTGTTGGAAGTCTCGTTTGGCGTCTGACTGGCTTTATGATGAAAAGGACGAACGAAAGACAGAACAAATACTGGAAGTGAGATTAAAATATAGTAAGAGTTTCAAAACAATAGCAAATAGGAACAAATGAGCTTCACATTTAATGTTAAAATATAATGAAGCGTTTTGAAGAGTTCTGAGTTCTTAGAGTGGCCTGTTTGTGGGAGTGTTTCTTAAATTGTTAATGAGCCACTGCTCCCCCTTCTTGAGTCTATATATATTTCCTGGTCGGTGAAGCCTCCTCTGCCTTTGCTGCTCATGTGCAGCCGGGTAGAGTTTGAGAGCTGCTCTTTATCAGAGATCTTCTATTTTCAATCCTTTCATATTCTTTGTTTTCTGGAGAAACACTTTTATCTTCCCCACACTGTAGCTTCTTGTGCTCTTCTGGCTTCCTGTCCTGAAGTCGGAGGATTCACTGTCAGCAGAGTCGGTCTCCATGTTGGACTCAGACTCGGCTGCTCCTCTCCCTCCTTTCTTCACTGCTCCTTTCTTTGCCTTTGAGCTTCCACTGCTGCTCCTGGTCTTTCTTTTCAGATGAGGAACTTTAAGCACCTCCTCATCTCTCTCCATGTCAATATCTCTTTTTGTGTATGTGTGTATTGTTATGATGTGTATGGGTTGTGTGTGACTACTGTTTACAAACCAACTGGCCCCTCGGGGACAGTGAAGACGACCTTAACCTTCACTTAACCTTTATTCTACTTTGTCAGTTCTTCATTCTTCGTTGACTGAGTTTGTGTTTGTTATTTTTACGAGTTTTTCTTTGTTAGTTTTGAGATGTGCTTAATAAATAAAGATGTGATTTATTATTATTAAATGCATCTATTTGATTTGACTTTAATTGTTCCTGTGTGTTGTGAATGAAGGAGAACACACTCTGCCTCTCACTGAATCTCCTCTGAACACCAGCTGAGAACAGGCTGCTGGGAAATGCAGTAAATCCTGAAACACCAACAACTTCTTCCTCAAACACAACCAGCTCCTCCCAGTCAGGATATGTCTGTGTCTCCTCCCTTCACAGATGTGTAAGTGTAAGAACCAGTGAACAACAAGCTGTGAGCTGTGGGAGACGAGTAACTGCAGGAAGTGAATGAGAGAGAGGGGGGGGGAGCAGAGATCTGTTTCCGTTCAGAGGAAGTGAAACTATTCTACAGTCTCTGGCACCAGCTGAAATGGCGCAGCAAGAAAATCAACTGGACAGAGAAAGATTCTGCTGTTCGATCTGTCTGGATCTACTGAAGGATCCGGTGACTACTGTCTGTGGACACAGCTACTGTAAGAGCTGTATTAACACCCACTGGGACAATGGGGAGGAGAGAGGAAGCTACAGCTGCCCTCAGTGTAGACAGACCTTCACACCGAGGCCTGTCCTGGTGAAAAGCACCATGTTAGCTGATTCACTGGAGGAGCTGAAGAAGACTGGACTCCAAGCTGCTCCTGCTGATCACTGCTATGCTGGACCTGAAGATGTGGCCTGTGATGTCTGCACTGGGAGAAAACTGAAAGCTCTCAAGTCCTGTTTGGTTTGTTTGGCCTCTTATTGTGAAAAACACCTCCAGCCTCATCTTCAGTCAGCTCCATTGAAGAAGCACAAGCTGGTGGAGCCCTCGGAGAAGCTCCAGGAGAACATCTGCTCTCGTCACGATGAGGTGAGGAAGATGTTCTGCCGCACTGATCAGCAGTGTATCTGTTATCTCTCCTCTGAGGAGGAACATAAAGACCACGACACAGTGTCAGCTGCAACAGAAAGGACTGAGAGGCAGAGAGAGCTCGGGCCGAGGAGACAAACAATCCAGCAGAGAGTCCAGGACACAGAGAAAGATGTGAAGCTGCTTCAACAGGAGGAGGAGGCCGTCAATGGCTCTGCTGATAAAGCAGTGGAGGACAGTGAGAAGATCTTCACTGAGCTGATCCATCTGCTGGAGAAAAGAAGCTCTGATGTGAAGCAGCAGATCAGATCCCAGCAGGAAACTGAAGTGAGTCGAGTCAGAGAGCTTCAGGAGAGACTGGAGCAGGAGATCACTGAGCTGAAGAGGAGAGACCATGAACTGAAGCAGCTCTCAGACACAGAGGATCACAACCAGTTTCTACACAACTACCCCTCACTGTCACCACTCAGTGAATCTACACGCTCATCCAGCTTCAGGATCCGTCCTCTGAGGTACTTTGAGGACGTGACAGCAGCTGTGTCACAGGTCAGAGGTCGACTACAGGACATTCTGAGTGAGACAGAGACAGAGATTTTACAGATTGTGTCTCAAGTGGATGTTTTACTGCCACAACCAGAGCCAGAGTCCAGAGCTGACTTCTTAAAATATTCACAGAAAATCACACTGGATCCAAACACAGCACACAAACATCTGTTATTATCTGAGGGAAACAGAAAAGTAACACGTATGAGAGAAGATCAGTCTTATTCTAATCACCCAGACAGATTCACTGATAGGCATCAGGTCCTGAGTAGAGAGAGTCTGACTGGACGTTGTTACTGGGAGGTGGAGGTGGGGGTGGGGGTGAGAGGAGCAGTTCGTGTAGCAGTCACATACAAGAATATCAGCAGAGCAGGAGACTCACTTGAATGTGTATTTGGATTCAATGATAAATCTTGGTCATTAGTTTGTTATGGAAACAGTTATAACTTTTATTACAACAGCATCGAGACTCCAGTGTCAGGTCCTGTGTCCTCCAGAGTAGGAGTGTACCTGGATCCCAGTGCAGGTGTTCTGTCCTTCTACAGAGTCTCTGGCACCATGACTCTCCTCCACAGAGTCCAGACCACATTCACTCAGCCTCTCTATGCTGGAGTTAGGCTTAGCTTTCCTGGAGACACAGCTGAGTTCTGTAAACTCAAATAGACTCGAGTCATTAAAAGCAGTGATTTAGTTTGTTTCCATGTTTGTTGATCAAAGTTCGTCGTGGTAACGTTTCTGCTCCGCACAGAGATTAGCTGTCAATCAAACACGGACCTTCCTTTATCACACATATTCAGTTCTCACTTTGTAAAGACAGAAATCTATAATTACACTGACATGAATGTGTTTGAAATAACTGATGTTGCTGTTGTTTTCTGAATCAATGTAGAAATCAGGTTGTGTGATGTTTTAGAACCTGTATCGATCCTGATTAGTGTTGCAAAGGGGCGGAACATTCCCGGAAACTTTCTGGAAGTTAAGCTCAGGAATTTTGGAAATTTACACTTTTTTTTGCAAAAGTTAGCCAATAACAGGGAAGTTAAAGGAAGGTGAAAACAAGCCGAGCTCAGCTGGACCCTGGATGCAGCTCGTTGGGAACATTGTCTGGCAGAAAAGTAAACCTATGACTTTGTGTTGTTGTTGAACGTCTTTGTCATTACCTAGCATGTTGAGTACTTGTTACACTGAAGCCATGTTCATGTTAATACACAGTTCATTTGTATACAGTAGGCTAACTTTTTACAGCCGTGAGAGTACGATGTATGTACAGTTGCAATCAGAAATATTCAACCTCCCCAAAGATTTTAAGGATTTATCAATAAAAGTTTTTTCAAAGAGCAAGATTCTGCTTCGGATGATTTCTTTATGAGTTGAGTGATACAGAAAATCAACACAGAAAATGCATGATGTAGTATTTGTGTTTAACAGTATATTTTGTTAAGAAAGCCATGTCACAATTATTCAATATATAACCCCCCCCCCCCCATGAAGGTATTCAAGGTGAGTTGCAATCATGGGAAAGACAAAGGAGCTTCCACAAAAGCTGAGATAGGAGATTCTTTCATCACACCTGAAGGGCCTTGGGTAGAAGAAGATTTCCAAAAAGAGACATCATTGGGAGCATTAGAGAGAGAGAGAGAGAGAGAGAGAGAGAGAGAGGCAGAGAGATTTTATTAGATTTTTAAAACCTTTATTTTCAAAATTGATACAAAACTACTGTCAATGTTTCCATAACAATAAGTGGATCTGTGCAGTTCAGTTCAGAACAATATTAAAACCTACCTAGAAAATAATATTAAATATTAAAACATCGTCAATCACAGAACATATTACGTCATTAAGACACCACTGTTTGATGAAGCCATCCATGTTCTTCATTTCTTTAAAAAACCTAAGATCTACCCAGACTCTGGCCTTCAGCAGCGAGATAAAAACAGGAAGAGCTTCTTGCCCTGTCCTGTCCTCGACTCTGTTCTTCCTGCTGCTGTAGATGGACAGTTTGGCTTCTCCTACTATCCAGTTTAATAATTTCCACTTGCTAGGGTTGGATTTTCTATACCCAACTCCTAGGATGAAGGCACTGTTACTCCACGGCTCATCAAACTGTTTAAAAACATCCTGAAGTGTATTAAAAAGGTAACAGAGTCTTTTACAATCATGAAAAGCATGAAAAACTGTTTCTGCTTCTCCACAAAATGGACAATTGCATTTGACTGTTGAGTTGATGATAGAAATAAATTTGTTAACCGTGATGGCACCGTGTAAAATCCTCCATTGCAGGTCACCAAATGAGTTTTCGTTCAAGATCTCATGGCGGCTGTGAGTTAGTGATGTCATGAAGAGGGGGGGTCCTTTACGGTGTGATAGAAATTCATCTTGAGATTTGAAATAATGAAATTCTCAGACTGGAGTTGCCTTTGAGTCTTTTTAATAGTAAGCTCTGCAGAGGTTACACAACAAGTGCTCCAAGTGGAACTGCCCCAAAGTTCACAAAAGCCAGAACTTAAACAAAGAGGCGTTTCATAAAACATAATATGAAAAAAAGACATGAAATCATCATCTGTGTCTATCTGCTGTGTCCGTCCGCTGGAGCAGTTGGAAGAAAACATCACAGAATAAGGGCAGACTCCCTGTTTGTCAAGGTCACCGCAGTGAGACACCTGGTCGGTGGAATTTTCCATTACAACGGACAGTTTGGTAACTATGGCGATAGTGGCTTCCACCGTCCTGTGCAGCATGTCCAGCATGTCAGGTGGGGGGCCGGCGCTTGGAAAACACCTGAGGGGTGTGGCCACTGCAGCCCTCTGACCCCTCCCCCGACCAACCCAAGGGCAGATGGGAAGGTGGCGTCCTCTGAGAGGGGCGGAGCCAAGCTGCTGCTGGTCTTGGCGGCCATCTCTTTCTCCTCCTTCACTTCCTCTGAGGATCCAGACATCATCGCCTCACCCCGCCCCTCCTCCCGCGGCCCCTCCCCCATCGCCACGCATCGCGGCGGCTCAGGTTCTCCCTGAACAAACGCCTCCTGCAGCAGGGAGGAAGAGGAGGAGAACGAGGAGAAGGATGACGATAAAGAAGCCTCCATCTTCTCCTCCTTGGGGGAGGAGTCCAGGTTTCCAGAGGATGCAGAGGATATTTAGATTTTTTATTATATTTCAATATATTAGTTTGACAGGGAAGCTGTGCGCAAACAGGAATATAATGTTCATGTATTTAAAAAGGGCACTTTCTCTCGAGGAAGGAAAAGGTCAGTGGCTCAAGCCCCCTTTGGTGTCTATGTGTGCACATGCCAGCCTCCATCAATTCAATCTCCCTCAATTCAATCGAGCTGCACCAGAGTTCAATCACTCATAGAAACCAGTCCTCTAAATAATCCTGACTGTTTTCATCAGTCTCACAATTATAAAGACAGTGATACAAACAGGCTCCTGGCTCCGCCCCTTTATCAGGATTCATGCCCACATTTGATGAGTTTGAGGAAAAATCATTTTTTGTTTTCTGGTGTAATTCTGCTGAAAAACAAACAATCAAATAGATAAGGAGTGAAAACAAAACATTTATTTAAGAAAGAATCATAAAATCACGATACATAATAATTCATTATCCATGTAATAACCACATTAATATCATGTATAAGACACGAGATGAGTCACGTGGTGTTACCACAGCCTCAAAGGCTCATCACCAAGACGTCCAACATAGTTCAGAGGCTAACAGCAACAAAAAATCTATTTATTGTAGAAAAGACAACAACTTCAACAACAGGCCGGCAAAATGGACAAAAGAAGGAAAACCCAACACACCAACCCACAAAGGGTCGTAGGACCTGAGAATCTTCCTTCAACCTAAACCAACATCAGAACTAAAGCTCACAGAAATAAAGCTACGAAAACTGGACGACTGGACCCATCAGAAAAGAAAAAGAAAAGAAACAACACAACAATACTCTTGCTCTAAAGGTCATGCTGTACAAACTGCTGCTGCAGCAACCGGGGATGGAAAGATAGAGACTTCCTGTTTCCTCTCACGTACTTTCATCAACCAATCACAGTGCACCTGAGGAGAAAAGAAAACAGGAAACCATGAGTAGAAAGGAAATGTGTGGGTGTTTACCTCTTTATTAAAAAGCGTGGTCTTTTAGTTTGAGAGCTGGACTTGCACGTTCAGATGTCGTGGTGTTTTTACTCAACACCCTGCGCTTGCACTCACACAGCTCCTGCTGGTGCTTAGATTTGCTCTGCTTGTGCTCAAACTCTGCGCTTGCACTCAGATATTTTGTTGCTTGGACAGATTTCCTGTATTTAATAACTACACACTATGGTTTCTGTAAAACTCTCTTGTACGGATGTACTCTGAAGTCGTCCATCTTGGTTATGTTTGTCACAGTGGCTCTGACCTGAGGCTTCACACCAGGTCTTCCTGCTCCTCTGTGTCTTCTGTCTGTGCTGCAGCACCGACATCGTCATACTCAGGATAGTTGTCTGACTGATGGGGGAGAGATGAGAACATATTAAGCCTCACTGGACTTTATTCATGAAACCTGCATATAATCACAGTTCATTCAAAATAGTTTGAACGTTGTTGCGCCCCCTGTCCATTCGTTTGTCTGTTCATCAGCAGGATTACACAAAAACTGCTAAACTGATTTCCACAGAACTTGGTGGAAGGATGGGACATGGGCCAAGAAAGAAGTGTCAACGCACCGTGACGTCACCCATTGGTTTGTGAGCTGCCATTTTGAAGCCTCCATTTTTGACATGTTGTCCAGCGCCATCTTGGTTCTTTGAAACCAGAAGTAACCATATTTGGAGGAGAGGGGGTGGAGCCTGACTCAGGGCCCAAGGACACTGCCCGCCCACCTAAACCTGCGACCTGCACCCAGTACTAGCTGTCAATCACATGGTATCCATGCCCCAATGTCTGCGGTGCTTTATGGTCTGTTTGACTCTAAGTGGATCATTCACTTCACTTCTAGACCCAGAGTCTACGTCCATTTTAATATACGGTCAATGGAAAGAACCTTTTACATTTTGGGGCAGATTCAGACAAAGTAGCTGATCCAAGAAATGTTTTATCTCTTTCTCTAACATAGTGAGATGAAAACAGTGATATGGAGTCATTCTTTTGGCCTCACTGTCTCTCACCTCTATCATCTCCACAGCTTCATTCGCTTCTGATTTCAAGCTCAGAGTTTTCTTCATCCTGGATCGAAAACAACAACAAACACAACATTTGACAAAATGAACTTCATAACACTGAAACTAGTGTTTGAAGACATTTGAAGAAGACAGTAAAAGAGCAGAGGGTGAACTGATGGATTTGTATTGTTTTACCTCGTCCACAGAGTCCAGACAAGCACTGGAACCAGCACGACCACCAGAGTCAGCCTGATGGTATTCATGATTATCACTGACTTCCCTGGACAACAGACAGGAGACTTTAGCAGTGTGGTTAGACTGATGACTCAGTTTGCCATGTGATGCTGTTGGTCAGTCAGTATTGTTCATGTGCAATATGATGGGCTTGATTTACAGCTGTGACACATCTGGAAATCCTGAGTATTGATGGTCTAAGGTTCTGGTGCAATGAAAAGGAGGGGTGGGGGGGGGGGGTGTAGGCTGTAAAAGTCAGAGAGCTAAAATCACCTGCTCCAACAGTCAGATGTAAGGTGGCCTTACTACGTCCGTGTGTGTTCTGGGCCTCACACTGATACTTTCCACCATGTTCAGCTGTGATATTAGTGATGGTGAAGATTTGTCCTGATGCTTTTGGTGAGTCCTCGTCCTCCTTGTACCAGGTGTAAGTAGCTGCTGGGTTAGCATCACTGCTGCAGGTCAGAGTCACCGAGCTGCCCTCCATGATCTCACCAGAGGGACTCACTGACACAGAGGGAGGCTTTGGAGCGTCTGGTGTAAAACATGCAAGATCATGAAATCAACTCAGAAATATTCATTAACCAAAGTGAAGAACTTTTCAATCTCTGGTTTTGATAAGTGCTTCTTAAATACAGATGATCATTATTAACCGGGGCGCCAGCACAGACAGAAGCAGGTACTGAGGGTTTTGTTTTCAGCCCGTGTGTGTGAATGTACAAAATAACTCAACACATGAACCAAACTTACTGAATATTATAGTGAATATTAACTTTGCAGCTGATTGGTCAAAGGTCAGAGGTCAAGATGAGCAAAGATTTGACCCAAAAGACACATTTTCTAAGATATCTCCACAAATAGCAGTGAGACTAAATCATATACTGATCAGAACTTTATTTCCCATCATATAATGGATAGATGACTTATAAGTAATGTCACAAAGAAGTTAGAGATTTACATCATACATCCTTAAAACTGCCTTTCTGCTGTATTCCTGCCTCTAATAGGACTATAGAGACGACCTGAAGCTTATATACACTGTAAAATAATCTATGATCATATGATGGGAATGTCGTCACTCTGAGTTTAGAAAATTACGTCATATAGTGTAGCTATGTGTAATAGGCTGGAAATGCTATGCATTTAGTTTTTTTTTTAACAGATACCCCCCTATTTTTTGAAAGACTACTGAACTATTCTAACAGTTTCACCATGACAATTATACTCCACGTCAGTAGGTGGTGCTGTTGGTACAGCGGTGGATCCTAAAGGGAGACCGTAAGCCCAGGCTCAGCGCATGCGTAGCTCACTCACTTCTTAATTGCACAGGTAATACTAAACTCAGTTTTATAACTTAATTTAGTTTCAGAGTCAAGTGTGGATGTTATGTTGGTTGTTAGATGAGTGCTGATGATGGTGAGAAGTGTGGTTAAAGTACAAAAATATATAGTTTGGTGACTCGTCGTCCTGACGTGCTTCGTCATGGCGGGTGCTCGTACTTTTTCTTTGAACTTAAGTTTCAACCACTGGTGTAATAAGTCCGTGTAACAGATATTCCGGTTCTGAATGTAACATTTGTTCTAAAATGTGCAAAATTTGTAGCCGCTTTGGCCATTACAAGTGAAATGTTATTGCTAACTAGCTCATTACCGGTCCGCGGGTATCCCTTTTTGTAGAGCCGCTGATGAGGAAGGTGGTGTGCAGAGTGTAAACTGGGGATAGTAGATAAAGGGAAAGGCTAAAAAAGGGGAATTTTATGAGTGTGTGTATGAGAGAGATCATTGGTGTGTGTCTAGTGTGTAATCGAGTAGTGTGTGTATGAGCCAGTGTAGGAATTAGGAATAGAGGTGTTTCAGTTGTTAATTAGTTTTTATGTATTGGTCATTTAATTTTTTTTTTTGTTTTTTTGGGTATAATGATACGAAAGACTTTAACAAGGAGTTAGATGAATGATGTGTGAAGATCATAAGTTGTGAATTCATAATAATGAGTTCACCCGGAGCAAGCCCCAAACTTAGTCTCCTCTTCTTAAAACAGAGACATATCAGTATCTATTGGTTACGCATCGCTCCCTAGCGGGTGTAAACCTTGCTGCCGGTCCAGATTTCCCCTAGGTCGGGCTCGGTAACATATGAAACAACAGATTTTTTCACCCCAGTCCGTTTGTTTTTTGGGTGTTGTTTTAAAAAAAAGTTTACAAAAAGGGGACTACTGATTTTCAAAATTGGGATGAACCCTTGGGGGGGGACCGGGGGGGGGGGGGGAAAAGGGGGGAAAAAAGAAAAAAAAACCCGGGAAAAAACCGGTAAAACAAGAAAGGGAAGGGAAAACTTTCTGAAAAGTTTGGGGGAATTTGGGGGTTTCATGGCCCTTGGATGTTTTCTCCCACATGGCCCGTCTAAGTGTAGAGCGTGGATTTGGGATCGTCCGTATGAAATTTCCAGGGCTTGCAGGGAGTTTTGACCCGCTTTTTCCCAGAGCTGAGGGAGGAGAGACAGGACGGGGGGGAAGCCCGAGACGGTCCCCTTGGGGTTTTTAGCGGCGGTTGGTTTTCCTTTCTAAAAAATTGTAGTTTTTAGATCTGGGGGGGTTTTTGAACACGAGGAGGGTAGATTAAAAGGAACTGCCCCCCCCCCCCCTGATTTAACAAAAATTAAAATCCAAGAAAGAAATTCTGGGATTGGGTTCTAAAAATCAAATATAAACCCCAAACAAAAAAATATATTTTTTTAACCAAAGTGAAAAAACAACTCAAACCTTATTAAAAAAAGTATTTTTAAACCCGGGGGGGGGGCCCAAAAAAAGAGGGGGATTTAGGAGGGGGGTTTGCAAGGGTTTTTTTGGGGGAAATTCAAAAAACCAAACTAAACCCCAAAGAACCCAAAAATTATTTTAATTTAATTTTGGGAAATGCAAAATTGGGCCAAGGTTAGAGGTAATAGCAAAATTTAAACCAAAAAAAAAACCCAAAAAAAAAAAAAAGAACTTTTTTGTATTTCCCCAAAAATACAGACAAGGGTTAAAAATTTACTGATAAAAAAATATTTTATAATTTAAAGGGTAAAGCTTTTAAATAAAGCCAAAAAAAATTAAGATAAACATTGAACTTAATTTTTTTTTATTTTAAAGTTTTTTTTTTTTATTTTTAAATTAAAAAAATTTTTTGTTGCATGTCTAAAGGAAAGGAAGCCGGAAACATAAACTGAAAAAAAATGGTGCTAGATGGGGAAGGCCGGTGTTGAGGTGAGAAAAGTAGTAAAGGGGTGGGGGGAAATTTTTGGCTAGGGGGGCCTTTTGGGGCTAGGGGGGAAATGACACAAACCATCTTTGAAAAAAAGGGTATTTGACTTTTTAGATTGGTCCATGTTCCATCCACTAACATGGAGGAGACAGGATGTGTTTCTATACTGCCGCCAGCCACCAGGGGGCAATCAAGATGTTTGGCTTCACTTCTGGGAGCAGTCCATGTCTTCCATCTTTATTACGCAAACAGAATACTAGTACTAGTACTACACTAGTTTGTCGTACGACATCGTATCCCAAGAGTTAAATTTGTGCCCATGCAGAAAAAAGAAATTTAAAGACCCATGAAGTTTGGTACAATGCATTATCTCAAATACTCCAGCAGATGGTGCTGTTAGTGAAATACTGTAGATTAAACTCACACATTGACGGAGAGCGGAAATCCTCGTGTCCTTCAACAGCACAGGAAACTCTGTCTTCAGAATTAAAATAACCTGAATAAGATGCTCCTTCCTTCTCCTTCTTTTGATTCTTGTACCAGACGTAGTTCAGATGATCAGGAAGACGACAACTGCTATGACACCTGAGCTCTGCCCGGTTATAAGAGTAAGACTTCACTGATCTGCTCACGTGCACATGCAAATCTGTGTGTGAGAATAAGGAATTCATTTTAGTCCAAACTGACAACACACACGTGCATATAAAAGTGCACAGACACACTCAAGTGAACCAAACAAGATGTAGGAAATAAATGAATGAATGTTCAGATGTAAACGTTACCTGTGACATACAGAGTGACTCCAGCTGAACCAGTAAAACTCCCAGTAGGTTGGTTTGTTGTGAACCTGAACTTGTACACAGCTGAGTCGCTCTCTCTCAGGTTAGAGATTCTCAGAGTGCACTTGTTGTTTCCACAGAGATACTCCACACGACCTGAATACTCCGGATCAGTCATTAGATCAACGTGAATCCCATTACTCTCTTGAATGAACCAGAAGCTTCCTGAACTGTAGTATCATGGTTTTAACTGTGGATGGGTATGTGTAGGTACAGGTACATGTCCACTGTTGATCCTCTGAAGGAAACAGATCTCAGTAGAAGTGTAACTCACATCCCAGCCATTCTCACACTGTACCACTGTAACACAGAGAATCCGATTCATAACGACACCAGAGAACACTTAGTTTACTTTTTACTTTCTGTAGAAAAGAAACACATTTCCATGAGCAGCATTCCATAGCATTTCAACTGATGACTCCACACACTGAGGGACACTTCCGCATCGAGAGGAGAGGAACTCAGTCATGATGAAAAAAATAATAACAATATATAATAATAATAATAAGTTGCAGACTCTTTAATATTTTGAGTCTACGACGATAGAAACTTCTAAACAAAGATACAAAATAATACTGATGATAATTCCTTCATATATTTTTTCTGCATCACTTTACAGTGGTGATCTGAAAATGAATGAATGGTTCATTTATATTTTACTTTCTTTCTCAACTCACTTCAGGTGAATCAAAAGTCCGAGTGTAAAATAGAGTGAAACATGAATGTAGACGTACAGTACCTGTCACCGTGAGAAGAAGGACAACAAATCCACTCGCTGCTGCAGTTACACTCATAGTAGCTGCTGCTCTCGTCTGTGACTTCAAACTATAAAAACGTCCACAGATAAAATGTGCACAAGATGAAACTCAGTCACATCACAGACACGTCTACCCACAACACAGAAGAGTCTGAGAATAAAGACAGATTCTGTAAGAGAAAGATAAATTTAAACTGTTAAACACCCCCCCCCCCCCCCCCCCCTTCCTTACTCTTAAACCTAAAACAAGGAAGTAACTTGTGGTTTGTACAAACTGTGAATCTTCCTCAACTGAAGCTATAAGCAGCGTTGAACAGGCCTGTGTCTTACTCTTTATCTTTGTTGGGTACTGAGAGTTTCTCTTTGTTGTGGGCCTGATCCTACTCTGCTGAATCAAACTGTGATGGCAGCAGTGATCTTGGAGCTTTCTGTTTTTCCCTGCTGGTCACCAGCTCATCCTCTTAACAGATGAACCCGGTGTCACCACCATGAAACATTCACTTTACATTTTACTCCCTAACTAGAATTACTGCCCTTCGGTTGTGCGCCTCCTCCAACCAGTGCAGTTTCAATATTCATACATTTATTCTTGCCTCATATGAGACCATCGTGACAAATCCAATCTTTCATCTTTAAGTCAAAGTTTCACACAAAGTGCTTTCCTGTAAATGTAGATGTACCTGACACAGAAAGAAGGAAGATGACAAGCAACTCGCTGCTTCTCTCAAACCCATCGTTGCTTCATACGTCTCTGTGGTGCAGCTACATCAGCAGCTAGATTCCACCCTTGAGAAAGATGTTTGTCAACCAGTCACGATGACAGATAGAGATCATAGATCAGTTAAGACCTTGGCTTCCTTCCTCTTTACATTATTAACATGCACGAACGGACAAACACCAGTAAATCCCCTTGTTAAAATGAAGAAATGTTCTTTTATTTTGGAAATGATGCGTGAACTTATTCAAATATATTTCATGCAAATAACAGTCAGAGTAGTTTTGCAGCCTGACAGTGAATCTAACACTTTCTTTACTTTTTGAGACTGGACTTAAAAAATCATGTTGAATATTCTTTCTTTTCACCTCATGTCAGAAGTCCCGTTCCTGTTTATTTCCACCTCCAGTCCTATGAAGACTGGGTCATAACAATACATTGTAAAAGGTCATAATTATGCAAACTTACATTACTTTAGTGTTCTGTACTCATTTCTCACGAGGATTCAACTCATGTGAGTCAAACTAGTTTTGTCTGATACACGTGTAAAACTGTTCACTTGTGTAGACTGGACTTCACGAGCTCGTGCACGGGTGCACGTGAGCAGCAGAGCGACACAGGAACCATCGACTGTTGGGTTAGATGGGCGGAGCCTCCCACTGTGCTCTGGTTGTGCGTTAACGTGGAGTCGGAATAATCAGAAGAATTAGTTCCCGACTCTGAAATTCACATGAACTCCACCTCAGCTCTGGACCTGATTGTTCTGATTAGTCTGATACTACATTAAAGCACAAGCAGAACGTGGAGAGAGATCGGCTTTGTTTAAAAACACAGTTATATGGTTGTAGCCTGAGTAAACACAACTATTCAGTTAAATCAGACGAGCTGGTTTTACTTTGAGAGTTAACTTCACTTACCGTTTTTAAGTTGGAACAATCTGACAAAATTAAGTTCATACAGTTTTTGAATTAAATTAATAACTAGATATGAAGTAAATTAATTTCCTTACCTTTTTCAAGCTGGATTAAATTTGTGGTCTGGGTGTATTGTGAAAACTAAAAGTCAAAGTGTTCCACATCCACATGTCCACGGCTGCTTTTATCAGTTATAAATCAGTCAGACAATATGAAATCCGTTTATTAGAAAGTGCTTTAAAAAGTATTATAGACTGTTACTGTTCTTACAGTTGTGCTGTAACTTACAAAACAAGGTTTTCAATTACAACAGTCAGTCTGTGACAGTGGTCAGTGCTCTCCACACTGATTGGACATTCATTCAGTTTAGACTTGTGTCCTGCACCTGAAGCTTAAAAGGACAAACTCTGATTATTGGCTTTACTGTATCAAGGGGACCCCGCCTGGCCCACTGGCCCGCCTGGCCCCGCCTGGCCCCCTTAGCAGCTCCACTGCACTGAGGCCATTACTCCGCAGGTCAACAAGTGACTTTGATCCTCTGATGTTTTCTAATCATCACATTAGAACTGAACTTTATAAAAACCTGCTGAATTCATATTATGTTCCTGGATGAACGGGGCGTCGCTTCTTCTGCAACAAAGAAGTTAAAACACTGTGTTACGTCGGAATCTGCGGGAGGAACTCTTCTGTCTGCAGGAGTGGTGTGTGTGTGTTGGTGTGTGTGTGTGTCTGTGTGTGTGTGTGTCTGTGTGTGTGTGTGTGTGTGTGTGTGTGTGTGGTTGTGTGTGTGTGTGTGTGTTCCTCTTCACATACTGATAACCACATGTATTTAGTTATTAGTCGATGATGTCGGATCATGACTCCGGATGGTTCTCTCACTTTAACCCTGATGTCCTGACTGTGTCACGTCTCGTCTCGTGTCGCAGGTTTAAACATGTGTCTCATAAACTCTAAAGCGAATCAAACCAACACAAAGTAAACGTCAGTCCTGTAGGTGTCCTGATAACTTGTGATCAATGCTGGTGTTTAGTGTTAAAGTGTAAAGTGAGCGCAGGTCAGAGGAGGAGTGAGGAGGAAGCAGACTCCCACAGAGACTCTGACACAGACCGGATCTTTGACGAGTGTCTGTCCTGGAGCAGCGCTGTTAGAATTATTCAGAGTCCGAGTCGCGATGCTTCTAAGAATGGAGAAATGTCCACAGCTCCAGTGCTCAGCTCTGTGCAGGAGACGTGGAGGGAGGGAGGGTACAGAGACTAGTCGAATCTCCCCACCTGGTATTTAGATGTTTTATTATATCTCAATATATTAGTTTGACAGGGAAGCTGTGCGCAAACAGGAATATAATATTCATGTATTTAAAAAGGGCACTTTCTCTCGAGGAAGGAAAAGGTCAGTGGCTCAAGCCCCCTTTGGTGTCTATGTGTGCACATGCCAGCCTCCATCAATTCAATCTCCCTCAATTCAATCGAGCTGCACCAGAGTTCAATCACTCATAGAAACCAGTCCTCTAAATAATCCTGACTGTTTTCATCAGTCTCACAATTATAAAGACAGTGATACAAACAGGATCCTGGCTCCGCCCCTTTATCAGGATTCATGCCCAAATTTGATGAGTTTGGTAAAAAATCGTTTTTTAGTTTTCTGGTGTAATTCTGCTGAAAAACAAATAAACAAATAGATAAGGAGTGAAAACAAAAGACCAAAAACATTCATATAATGTAATGGTGTGTTTTTATATTCCATCTCAGGGGGATGTTCCATTTGCCAACACTGAGAGGGGGGGGGGGATATGTATTTCTAGTACTTTCCTATTTTTATTTTATAGCCAGTGATTAGGCTAAATCAGTCCTAACATCTTTGTGAGATTCCTTTCAGTACTTACAAAAGGAGTAATGTTTATGTCCCTTTTATTTCCATGTGAATATGTTGTATATCAGTATTGTGGTCTGTGCACCCCCCTGTCGCGCTGTGGCACGTGCCGCTCAGGAACCTGTCTCTCTGTCTGCATCTGGAGCTGAACGAGAGACAGGTATGTTTCCGGAGCGTTCCGCTTCGAAGTGTCATTCCAACGTCTAATGCCCGTTCCTGGGACTGCTTTCTGAAAGAGCACCAGCAGACAGCTGTACTGTGTGAAGCCCAAGTCTGTGCTGGGAGGACTGGGAAGAGTTATTTCAAAAGTTAGCGGTGCATTGTTTTCTGCTGTTTTCCTTTGAAGTGCCGCCGATTCGCGCCGCAGCAACCCGCGGCATTGTGGGAGATGTAGTCTTCTTGTGGGATTTGTATAGAACGAGTGTGAAGTGCATTGTTTCTTTTCAAATGTTGTTTGTGAACCCACATTAAGTCATTGTGTTTACTCTGTGATGGGTTAGACATGTGAGGCGGGGAATATTTATGTTTATTTTGTCCTTTGGTTGACATTATTCTTTCATGCATCCTTTACAGTAGTCTAAGAAGAGGATGTGAACCGATGCAGTCCCTGTCACATGTTGTATCATTACAGTAAAAGAGATCCAAAGAGAGCTGTGGTGTCGGAGGGATTTTGTGGTGTGTCGCAGACTCGCTACAATAAGAGAGAATTATAAAATCACGATACATAATAATTCATTATCCATGTAATAACCACATTAATATCATGTATAAGACACGAGATGAGTCACGTGGTGTTACCACAGCCTCAAAGGCTCATCACCAAGACGTCCAACATAGTTCAGAGGGTAACAGCAACAAAAAATCTATTTATTGTAGAAAAGACAACAACTTCAACAACAGGCCGGCAAAATGGACAAAAGAAGGAAAACCCAACACACCAACCCACAAAGGGTCGAAGGACCTGAGAATCTTCCTTCAACCTAAACCAACATCAGAACTAAAGCTCACAGAAATAAAGCTGCGAAAACTGGACGACTGGACCCATCAGAAAAGAAAAAGAAAAGAAACAACACAACAATACTCTTGCTCTAAAGGTCATGCTGTACAAACTGCTGCTGCTGCAACCGGGGATGGAGAGATAGAGACTTCCTGTTTCCTCTCACGTACTTTCATCAACCAATCACAGTGCACCTGAGGAGAAAAGAAAACAGGAAACCATGAGTAGAAAGGAAATGTACGGGGTTTACCTCTTTATTAAAAAGCGTGGTCTTTTAGTTTGAGAGCTGGACTTGCACGTTCAGATGTCGTGGTGTTTTTACTCAACACCCTGCGCTTGCACTCACACAGCTCCTGCTGGTGCTTAGATTTGCTCTGCTTGTGCTCAAACTCTGCGCTTGCACTCAGATATTTTGTTGCTTGGACAGATTTCCTGTATTTAATAACTACACACTATGGTTTCTGTAAAACTCTCTTGTACGGATGTACTCTGAAGTCGTCCATCTTGGTTATGTTGTCACAGTGGCTCTGACCTGAGGCTTCACACCAGGTCTTCCTGCTCCTCTGTGTCTTCTGTCTGTGCTGCAGCAGCGACGTTCTCATACTCAGGACAGTTGTGTGACTGATGGGGGAGAGATGAGAAAATATTAAGCCTCGCTGGACTTTATTCATGAAACCTGCATATAATCACAGTTCATTCAAAATAGTTTGAACGTTGTTGCGCCCCCTGTCCATTCGTTTGTCTGTTCATCAGCAGGATTACACAAAAACTGCTAAACTGATTTCCACAGAACTTGGTGGAAGGATGGGACATGGACCAAGAAAGAAGTGTCAACGCACCGTGACGTCACCCATTGGTCTGTGAGCTGCCATTTTGAAGCCTCCATTTTTGACATGTTGTCCAGCGCCATCTTGGTTTTTTGAAACCAGAAGTAACCATATTTGGAGGAGAGGGGGTGGAGCCTGACTCAGGGCCCAAGGACACTGCCCGCCCACCTAAACCTGCGACCTGCACCCAGTACTAGCTGTCAATCACACGGTATCCATGCCCCAATGCCTGCGGTGCTTTATGGTCTGTTTGACTCTAAGTGGATCATTCACTTCACTTTCTAGACCCAGAGTCTACGTCCATTTTAATATACGGTCAATGGAAAGAACCTTTTACATTTTGGGGCAGATTCAGACAAAGTAGCTGATCCAAAAAATGTTTTATCTCTTTCTCTAACATAGTGAGATGAAAACAGTGATATGGAGTCATTCCTTTGGCCTCACTGTCTCTCACCTCTATCATCTCCACAGCTTCATTCGCTTCTGATTTCAAGCTCACAGTTTTCTTCATCCTGGATCGAAAACAACAACAAACACAACATTTGACAAAATGAACTTCATAACACTGAAACTAGTGTTTGAAGACATTTGAAGAAGACAGTAAAAGAGCAGAGGGTAAACTGATGGATTTGTATTGTTTTACCTCGTCCACAGAGTCCAGACGAGCACTGGAACCAGCACGACCACCAGAGTGTACCTGGTGATATTCATGATTATCACTGACTTCCCTGGACAACAGACAGGAGACATTAGCAGTGTGGTTAGACTGATGACTCAGTTTGCCAGGTGATGCTGTTGGTCAGTCAGTATTGTTCATGTGCAATATGATGGGCTTGATTTACAGCTGTGACATCTGGAAATCCTGAGTATTGATGGTTTAACGTTCTGGTGCAATGAAAAGGGGGGGGGGGGTGTAGGCTGTAAAAGTCAGAGTGCTAAAATCACCTGCTCCAACAGTCAGATGAAAGGTGGCCTTACTACGTCCGTGTGTGTTCTGGGCCTCACACTGATAATTTCCACCATGTTCAGCTGTGATATCAGTGATGGTGAAGATTTGTCCTGATGCTTTTGGTGAGTCCTCATCCTCCTTGTACCAGGTGTAAGTAGCTGCTGGGTTAGCATCACTGCTGCAGGTCAGAGTCACCGAGCTGCCCTCCATGATCTCACCAGAGGGACTCACTGACACAGAGGGAGGCTTTGGAGCGTCTGGTGTAAAACATGCAAGATCATGAAATCAACTCAGAAATATTCATGAACCAAAGTGAAGAACTTTTCAATCTCTGGTTTTGATAAGTGCTTCTTAAATACAGATGATCATTATTAACCCGGGGCGCCAGCACAGACAGAAGCAGGTACTGAGGGTATTGTTTTCAGCCCGTGTGTGTGAATGTACAAAATAACTCAACACATGAACCAAACTTACTGAATATTATAGTGAATATTAACTTTGCAGCTGATTGGTCAAAGGTCAGAGGTCAAGATGAGCAAAGATTTGACCCAAAAGACACATTTTCTAAGATATCTCCACAAATAGCAGAGAGACTAAATCATATACTGATCAGAACTTTATTTCCCATCATATAATGGATAGATGACTTATAAGTAATGTCACAAAGAAGTTAGAGATTTACATCATGCATCCTTAAAACTGCCTTTCTGCTGTATCCCTGCCTCTAATAGGACTATAGAGACGACCTGAAGCTTATATACACTGAAAAATAATCTATGATCATATGATGGGAATGTCGTCACTCTGAGTTTAGAAAATTACGTCATATAGTGTAGCTATGTGTAATAGGCTGGAAATGCTATGCATTTAGTTTTTATTTTAACAGATACCCCCCTATTTTTTGAAAGACTACTGAACTATTCTAACAGTTTCACATGACAATTATACTCCACGTCAGTAGGTGGTGCTGTTGGTACAGCGGTGGATCCTAAAGGGAGACCGTAAGCCCAGGCTCAGCGCATGCGTAGCTCACTCCCTTCTTAATTGCACAGGTAATACTAAACTCAGTTTTATAACTTAATTTAGTTTCAGAGTCAAGTGTGGATGTTATGTTGGTTGTTAGATGAGTGCTGATGATGGTGAGAAGTGTGGTTAAAGTACAAAAATATATAGTTTGGTGACTCGTCGTCCTGACGTGCTTCGTCATGGCGGGTGCTCGTACTTTTTCTTTGAACTTAAGTTTCAACCACTGGTGTAATAAGTCCGTGTAACAGATATTCTGGTTCTGTAATGTAACATTTGTTCTAAAATGTGCTAAAAGTATTTGTAGCCAGCTCTTGGCACATGTTCACAAGTGAAATGTTATATGCTAACTAGCTTCACTTTACCGGTCACAGCCGGGTCATGCCATTTTGTTAGATGCCGCTGATGAGTTGAAGTGTGTGTGTGCAGAGTGTAAACTGGTGATATGTATGATTGAAGGAAGTGCTAAAAACGGGAATTTTATGTTATGTGTGTGTATGAGAGAGATTCATTGTGTGTGTGTCTATGTGTGTAATCAGAGTAGTGTGTGTATGAGCCAGTGTAGGAATTTATGTTAAGTAGATGTGTTTCAGTCTTGTTAATTAGTATTTATGTATTTGTCATTTAATTTTTGTATTATTTTGGGTATAATGATAACAGAAAGCACTTTAACAAGAGAGTTAGACTGAATGATGTGTGAAGATCTATAAGTTGTGATATTTCATAATTAATGAGTTCAGCCTGAGCAAGACGCTAAACTTAGTCTCCTCCCTTCTTAAATCCACAGAGACTATATCTATGTATCTATTGGTTACGCAGCGCTTCCTAGCCTGTGTAACCCTTGCTGCCGGTCCAGATTTCCCCTAGGTCTGGCTCCGGTAACATATGCAACAACAGATGTTTTGACCCCAGTCCGTTTGTTTGTTGGTTGTTGATTTTAAGCAAGATTACACAAAGACTACTGAGTCGATTAGCATGAACCTTGGAGGTAGGATGAGGTACGGGTCAGGGAAGAACTCAGTAAAGTTTGGTGTGAATCCAGATAAGGGGGCAGACCCAGGAACTTTCTGTAAGATTGCGAGACAGTGCTGGGTTTCATGGACATGTGGATGTTTTCTACTCACACTGGACGTCTAAGTGTAGAGACGTGGAGTTGATCCGTCCGTACTGATTCTCAGACTTGCAGGAGTAGACCCCGCTGTCCCCAGAGCTGATGGAGGAGAGACGATAAACGCCCTCTGGTCCTTGAAGCAGAGTTCGGTTCTCCTTGTACCAGGTGTAATTAGCTGCTGGGTTAGCATCACTGCTGCAGGTCAGAGTCACCGAGCTGCCCTCCATGATCTCACCAGAGGGACTCACTGACACAGAGGAGGACTGTGGAGCATCTGGTGTAAAACATGCAAGATCATGAAATCAACTCAGAAATATTCATTAACCAAAGTGAAGAACTTTTCAATCTCTGGTTTTGATAAGTGCTTCTTAAATACAGATGATCAATATTAACCCGGGGCGCCAGCACAGACAGAAGCAGGTACTGAGGGTTTTGTTTTCTGCCCGTGTGTGTGAATGTACAAAATAACTCAACACATGAACCAAACTTACTGAATATTATAGTGAATATTAACTTTGCAGCTGATCGGTCAAAGGTCAGAGGTCAAGATGAGCAAAGATTTGACCCAAAAGACACATTTTCCAAGATATTTCCACAAATAGCAGAGAGACTAAATCATATACTGATCAGAACTTTATTCCCCATCATATAATGGATAGATGACTTATAAGTAATGTCACAAAGAAGTTAGAGATTTACATCATGCATCCTTAAAACTGCCTATCTGCTGTATTCCTGCCTCTAATAGGACTATAGAGACGACCTGAAGCTTATATACACTGAAAAATAATCTCTGATCATATGATGGGAATGTCGTCACTGTGAGTTTAGAAAATGACGTCATATAGTGTAGCTATGCAACAACAGATGTTTTCACCCCAGTCCGTTTGTTTGTTGGTTGTTGATTTTAAGCAAGATTTCACAAAAACTACTGAGTCGATTAGCATGAAACTTGGAGGTAGGATGAGGTACGGGTCAGGGAAGAACTCAGGAAAGTTTGGTGTGAATCCAGAGAAGGGGGCGGACCCAGGAACCTTCTGTAAGATTGCGAGACAGTGCTGGGTTTCATGGACATGTGGATGTTTTCTACTCACACTGGACGTCTAAGTGTAGAGACGTGGAGTTGATCCGTCCGTACTGATTCTCAGACTTGCAGGAGTAGACCCCGCTGTCCCCAGAGCTGATGGAGGAGAGACGATAAACGCCCTCTGGTCCTTGAAGCAGAGTTCGGTTCTCCTTGTACCAGGTGTAATTAGCTGCTGGGTTAGCATCACTGCTGCAGGTCAGAGTCACCGAGCTGCCCTCCATGATCTCACCAGAGGGACTCACTGACACAGAGGAGAACTGTGGAGCATCTGGATTTACATGGATTTTAATGGATTTGAAGAGTGTTGCAGCATCTGGAATTTTGAAGATGTGCAAAACCTTTCGGCCTTTGAATATTTCAAAAATATTTACTCACATTTCACATTTATTAAGACACGTTTAGACGCTGTCCTCCCCAGCGCATTCTCAGCTGTGCAGTAATATTCTCCAGAGTCAGACAACGGGATGGAGCTGAAAACCATCTGTGCTGCTCTGTTGAGCAAAGTCTGGTTCTCCTTGTACCAGGCGTATGCAGGGGCTGGGTTAGCATCACTGCTGCAGGTCAGAGACACCGAGCTGCCCTTCAGAATGTCTCCAGGTTGACTCAGCTGCACTAAAGGAACCTTCGGAGCATCTGCAGGATATAAACAGATCTTTACATGAGAATGTGGCTTTATAGAATATAGTCTTTTAATAGTTTCCAGTCGTTCCTGGTTTCATCATCTTTAGAAGAGTGTTTGATTTACTTTTGGACACAGGAAGGCCCCCTTTAGTGTTTAGTAGTTTCACCAAGTAATTATTGTTTGTATTAAATACAGACTTCACAAAACTGAACATGTCACCTCTGTCTTGGGAATCACTGAGTGGGATTTGAATGTGTCCTGTTCACATACATGCAAAATCTGAAGGGAAAAGTGGAAGTGAAAATGTAAGATGAGCCACTGTGATTAAAGCTTTTTCTCACTTCCTGTTATCTTGTCTTTCTCTGTGTGTGGATGGGTGGAGAGAATCGTTTTTATTTGCTTTATTGCTCTTAGTCTATATTCTGTTGGATATGAAAAGTGTTTCAAGGCTCAACCTTTCAAGTTTCCACACGGGACATTTTGGAGTCAACTCACACACAGGGGCCGAGTGGTGATGCTCATAAGCACAGGAATAGTTGTTTTCAGGGTGAAGGAATCCCCTGAAAGCTGGAGACGTTTCCCCGGGAATTTCTGTTCCATTCTTGTACCAGACAAAGGAGGGACGACCAGAGAGAAGACAGCTGCTGTGACAAGTCAGTGTTCGACCAATCGGAGACCAGATCACCTGAACATCTGGATCTGTCAACAGGAAACACACATAGAAGCAGCTGTGGGACCCCAGGTGGAGAACCACTGAACAACACAGTGACTTAGTGTTCCTCAGTACCTGTGACAGTCAGAGTTGTGCCAGGGAAACTTCTCTCCCATTCAAACCACTGCGATTTGAATGTGAAGCGATACTGGGCTGAATCGCTCAGTCTCAGGTTCATTATTCTCAGAGTGGAGCGCCCTGGCTCTGGTTCAAGGACCTGAACACGATGTGTGAACTCTGGGTCTTTGAGTAAGTCCACAGCTCGAGGGCGATACAGCTGCACATCCTTACGCTCAGCAACGAACCAGGACTTCGATGTGATAGGATCATAGTGACTGCTGTAACTGCAAGAGATGTCCACTGATGAGCCTTTAAAGGCACAGATGTTCCTGTCCATGTAATTCACTCTGTCGCATGAATTTCCATGGACACCTGAAAAACAAAAACCTTTTGACTTCACCATGACAACTATAATCTTTACTGCTGTTTTAACAATAATTCACAGATGGCTGTTTCCCATGTCAGGAAATAAACAATGCAGAAAAGATGCTACATTGAGCTTTACAGTAAAGACGATGACGTTTTGAATTCCAGCTCTCATATGTGGTTGTATTTGTGATTTGCTTTCATCACCTCCACCCAGAGGTTATGTTTTCACCCCAGTCCGTTGGCTGGTTGGTGTGGTTGCACAATTACTCAACAATTTACTGGAAAGATTTTGGTGCAGATCCAGGATTTTAGTTTTACTGTCTTTAGCATTGCAAGATCGTGTTTTTCAAATGTTCATGTTTTCCCAGAATCAAATTCATGGATCTTGATGGAAAAGATCCGACATATTTAGAGGCCTGATATCGAGGAGTGTGTGAAATATGGAGCAGCTTGATTGAATTGAATGGACTGTTGGGCCTTGGTGGAGGAATGTGCTCTACTACTACTGCCACTCTAGTTTGGAGTCATTCAAATTCATTGTTCAACTGCAGAATATTTATCATAAAGGTTTGATAACAAACATCTTAGGAATCAATGACAATGTTCTTTTAATATATGATATGTCAGCTGATGTGTCAGATTTTCTTTTCCTCTGCATCAGCCCTCAAATCCATTTCGGACTCTAGTCAGTGTATTAGCTAAGAAGGTTAAAAGAGCAGAACGTCATTGGTCATTGGAAGAAGTAAACTCACACACTGGAGCAGAGGGGAAATCCTCGTGGCCTCTCACAGCACAGGAAATGCTGTCTGCTGAATAAAAGTAGGTGTATAAGATTTTTCTCCCGGTGTCTTTTGTCCGTTCTTGTACCAGATGTAGGACGGACTGGGAGTTGGAGGACAACTGGTTTGACACTCCACACGTGACCATGAACAGTCCTTCCTCAAGCAAGCTGATATTTTTGTGCTGAGCACCTGGACACCTGTGTAAGTAAAGAAACACACACATCATTTTAGACAGAGCTGTCCACATAAACAAACCATAGATTCACTGTTTCCAACTGAAATGTTACCTGTGACAGACAAGGAGACTCCAGGTGAACCAGTAAAACTCCCAGCCGGGTGGTTTGTTATGACCCTGAACCGGTACAGATCCGAGTCGCTGTCTCTCAGGTCTGTGATGGTCAGAGTGCAGGCCTTGTTTCCACAGTGATGCTGAACACGCCCTGTGTACTCAGAGGCTGCTCTCAGATCCACAGGTTCTCTATCCTGCACTTTAGTAAACCAGAACGTTTGCTCCACTGCAACATCAAGGTCATTTATTCTGGATGGGTGCCAGTAGGTGCAGCGTATTTGCACCTTGGATCCTTTTACAGCACAGATCTGAGTAGGAGTGCACCTCACTCCCCAGCCATCCGCACCCTGCACCACTGTAACCACAGCACAAACTAGAATTACCACCCTGCTGTCGTATGCCTCCACCAACCAGAGCATTTTCAGTCTGTGTTCCTTTTTCCAGAATCATATGAGGTCACTGTGACGTTTGAGCTTTGAAATGTGATTAGTTCATCTTTTCACTTAAATTGAGGAAATTCTCCAAACGCAGACTAGAAATATCATGATCGAGAGGCCAAAACAGGTTTCATGAGGCCACTGTGACCTTGACCTTCAACCACCAAAACCTCATCAGTTCATCTTTGAGTCCAGGTGATGAACATTTGTACCAAATTTAAAGAAATTCCCTCAAAGAGATCTTGAGATATTGCGTTCACAAGAATCAGACAACGAGACGACCTGAAAACAAGATGCCTGAGGTCACTGGGTGTCACCGGCACTGAGACACATTTCCATGAGCAGCATTCAACAGCATTTCAACTAATGACTCCACACACTGATGACAATTCCTGCATCGAGAGGAGAGGAACTGTCAGTGATATAATAATAATAATAATAATAATAATAATAATATATAAGTTGCAGACTCTTTAATATTTTGAGCTCTAGACGATAGAAACTTCTAAACAAAGATAAACAATAATACTGATGATAATTCCTTCATATATTTTCTTTCTGCATCACTTTACAGTGGTGATCTGAAAATGATTGAATGGTTCATTTATATTTTTACTTTCTTTCTCAAACTCACTTCAGGTGAATCAGAAGTCCGAGTGTAAAATAGAGTGAAACATGAATGTAGACGTACAGTACCTGTCACCGTGAGAAGAAGGACAACAAATCCACTCGCTGCTGCAGTTACACTCATAGTAGCTGCTGCTCTCGTCTGTGACTTCAAACTATAAAAACGTCCACAGATAAATAATGTGCACAAGATGAAACTCAGTCACATCACAGACACGTCTACCTCCAACACAGAAGAGTCTGAGAATAAAGACAGATTCTGTAAGAGAAAGATAAATTTAAACTGTTAAACACACCCCCCCTTTCCTTCCTCTTTACACTTAAATGCTTGCTGAGCCCGATGGTGTTAAATTAAACCTAAAACAAGGAAGTAACTTGTGTTTTGTACAAACTGTGAATTTAACAGAGTGTTAGAAACGTGTTTAGTGGCTGTTCCCACCAAACCTTAATCTTCCTCAACTGAAGCTGTAAGCAGCGTTGAACAGGCCCCC
>VCHM03000080.1:0-2500 GCA_006182925.3 Reinhardtius hippoglossoides
GGGGGTCCTAACTGGAGCTCACTTAATCAGCAGCGAAAGTGGTCCGTGGGTCATGGAGCTCACTGAGACCCAGGCAGATTTAATAGTGGGTCCCCCCCTGGGCTAGGCTGGTGCTGGTGCTGTGTGCTGGAGGTGTCTGGGAGGGCTACTTTGCCCCAGAGCCGGCGGGGCTGGAGGCCCTGAAAGTGTGCAAGTGGAGGTGGTTCGCAGGGTCCTAACTGGAGCTCACTTAATCAGGCAGCGAAAGTGGTCCGTGGGTCATGGAGCTCACTGAGACCCAGGCAGATTTAATAGTGGGTCCCCCCCTGGGCTAGGCTGGTGCTGGTGCTGGTGCTGGTGCTGGTGCTGGTGCTGGTGCTGGTGCTGGTGCTGGATGGTGTCTGGGAGGGCTGCTTTGGCCCAGAGCCTGGCGGGGCTGGAGGCCCTGAAGTGTGCAAGTGGAGGTGGTTCGCAGGGTCCTGCCTGGAGCTCACTTAATCAGGCAGCGAAAGTGGTCCGTGGGTCATGGAGCAAATATAACATTATTATTTTTATGATTAAATTCAATTTGACCTTTCTCCTGTAATGCCCCCATTTCCCCATTAGATGGTGGACTTTGACTGGGAGAGGAGTGACATTTGACTAAGTGTCAGATGAGTGAAATATGGAGGTGCTGCTCTGGTCCTTGAGCTCACCTCACTGACAACTCAGCTCGGCAGACAGGCAGGCAGGCAGGCAGGCAGGCAGGCAGGCAGGCAGGCAGGTGCTGGAGGTGCAGGCAGGCAGGTGCTGGAGGTGCTGTCAGTCAGGCACAGAGATGCCACTCCAGCTGGCTCCAAATTGTAGCTGTTCTAATACTTGCCTCAATGTGATTTTAGTTGTTCTCAATATCAACACACACAGACACACACAGACACACACAGACACCACAGACACACACAGACACACACACCACACCACACACACACACACACACACACACACACACACACACACACACACACACACACACACACACACAACACACACACACCAACACACACACACACACTCACTCGCACCTCTCACGCTGCTCCGTCCTCCAGCAGGAGAAGAATATTACTCAGTGTGTGTTTCTGGCCCGTGTTTCAGCACCGTCCTCCAGCGGAGAGCAGGGAAATCAAAAATCATGAAAAAGGAATAAAATAATGCCCACAACACCTGCCTAATGCAGAATATCCACTGATCTGGACACTGTCTAATTGCATGAAAAAGGCCAATTATCAAAAACATGGAAAAGGGATCAAAATAGTCCTGCCACGGCATGTCAAGTTTCCCCCCCACGAATCCTCCCCACGATTACAGAAACCTGGTTTTCGACCACACTCAGTGCAATGGGAGAAAAAAAAAAAATCAAAAAATCATGAAAACGGGTTAAAATAATGCCCCCCCCCCTGCCCCCCCCCCTGCCTACGATTACAGAAACCTGGTTTTCGACCACACTCAGTGCAATGGGAGAAAAAAAAAAATCCAAAAATCATGAAAACGGGTTAAAATAATGCCCCCCCCCCTGCCCCCCCCCCCTGCCTACGATTGCAGAAACCTGGTTTTCGACCACACTCAGTGCAATGGGAGAAAAAAAAAAAAATCCAAAAATCATGAAAACGGTAAAAATAATGCCCCCCCCCCTGCCCCCCCCCCTGCCTACGATTACAGAAACCTGGTTTTCGACCACACTCAGTGCAATGGGAGAAAAAAAAAAAATCCAAAAATCATGAAAACGGGTAAAAATAATGCCCCCCCCCCCTGCCCCCCCCCTGCCTAATGTCATGAAATATACCAACTGAATGTTGGAAACTGTCTAATTTCATGAAAAAGGCCAATTTGATCAAAAACAGGGAAAAGAGAGGATCGAGAAAATAGTCATGCTCATCGTTGCGATGTCAGAGGTTTCACCCCCCTTGACAGAATACATTCCGCACGATTACAGAAACCTGGTTTTCGACTGGACTCAGTGCAATGGGAGAAAAAAAAAAAATCCAAAATGATGAAAACGGGTTAAAATAATGCCCACACCCTGCCTAATGTCATGAAATATACCAAGTGAATGTTGGACACTGTCTAATTTCATGAAAAAGGCCAATTTGATCAAAAACAGGGAAAAAGAGGATCGAGAAAATAGTCATGCTCATCGTTGCGATGTCAGAGGTTTCACCCCCCTTGACAGAATACCTGACTCAGTGCAATGGGAGAAAAAAAAAAAAAAAATTTTTTTTTCATGAAAACGGGTTAAAATAATGCCCACACCCTGCCTAATGTCATGAAATATACCAACTGAATGTTGGACACTGTCTAATTTCATGAAAAAGGCCAATTTGATCAAAAACAGGGAAAAAGAGAGGATCGAGAAAATAGTCATGCTCATCGTTGCGATGTCAGAGGTTTCACCCCCCTTGACAGAATACATTCCGCACGATTACAGAAACCCGGTTTTCGACAACACTTAGTGCAATGGGAGAAAAAAAAAAATAAAGACCCAGGT
>VCHM03000080.1:35000-37500 GCA_006182925.3 Reinhardtius hippoglossoides
ATGGAGCTCACTGAACCCAGGCAGATTTAATAGTGGGTCCCCCCCTGGGCTAGGCTGGTGCTGGTGCTGGTGCTGGAGGTGTCTGGGAGGGCTGCTTTGGCCCAGAGCCTGGCGGGGCTGGAGGGCCTGAAAGTGTGCAAGTGAGGTGGTTCGCAGGGTCCTAACTGGAGTCACTTAATCAGGCAGCCAAAGTGGTCCGTGGGTCATGGAGCTCACTGAGACCCAGGCAGATTTAATAGTGGGTCCCCCCCTGGCTAGGCTGGTGCTGGTGCTGGTGCTGGAGGTGTCTGGGAGGGCTGCTTTGGCCCAGAGCCTGGCGGGGCTGGAGGCCCTGAAAGTGTGCAAGTGGAGGTGGTTCGCAGGGGTCCTAACTGGAGGTCACTTAATCAGGCAGCAAAGTGGTCCGTGGGTCATGGAGCTCACTGAGACCCAGGCAGATTTAATAGTGGGTCCCCCCCTGGGCTAGGCTGGTGCTGGTGCTGGTGCTGGAGGTGTCTGGAGGGCTGCTTTGGCCCAGAGCCTGGCGGGCTGGAGGCCCTGAAAGTGTGCAAGTGGAGGTGGTTCGCAGGGGTCCTAACTGGAGCTCACTTAATCAGGCAGCGAAAGTGGTCCGTGGGTCATGGAGCTCACTGAGACCCAGGCAGATTTAATAGTGGGTCCCCCCCGCTGGGCTGGCTGGTGCGTGGTGCTGGTGCTGGAGGTGTCTGGGAGGGCTGCTTTGGCCCAGAGCCTGGCGGGGCTGGAGGCCTGAAAGTGTGCAAGTGGAGGTGGTTCGCAGGGGTCCTAACTGGAGTCACTTAATCAGGCAGCCAAAGTGGTCCGTGGGTCATGGAGCTCACTGAGACCCAGGCAGATTTAATAGTGGGTCCCCCCCTGGGCTAGGCTGGTGCTGGTGCTGGTGCTGGAGGTGTCTGGGAGGGCTGCTTTGGCCCAGAGCCTGGCGGGGCTGGAGGCCCTGAAAGTGTGCAAGTGGAGGTGGTTCGCAGGGGTCCTAACTGGAGTCACTTAATCAGGCAGCCAAAGTGGTCCGTGGGTCATGGAGCTCACTGAGACCCAGGCAGATTTAATAGTGGGTCCCCCCCTGGGCTAGGCTGGTGCTGGTGCTGGTGCTGGAGGTGTCTGGGAGGCTGCTTTGGCCCAGAGCCTGGCGGGGCTGGAGGGCCTGAAAGTGTGCAAGTGGAGGTGGTTCGCAGGGGTCCTAACTGGAGTCACTTAATCAGGCAGCCAAAGTGGTCCGTGGGTCATGGAGCTCACTGAGACCCAGGCAGATTTAATAGTGGGTCCCCCCCTGGCTAGGCTGGTGCTGGTGCTGGTGCTGGAGGTGTCTGGGAGGGCTGCTTTGGCCCAGAGCCTGGCGGGGCTGGAGGCCCTGAAAGTGTGCAAGTGGAGGTGGTTCGCAGGGGTCCTAACTGGAGCTCACTTAATCAGGCAGCGAAAGTGGTCCGTGGGTCATGGAGCAAATATAACATTATTATTTTTATGATTAAATTCAATTTGACCTTTCTCCTGTAATGCCCCCATTTCCCCATTAGATGGTGGACTTTGACTGGGAGAGGAGTGACATTTGACTAAGTGTCAGATGAGTGAAATATGGAGGTGCTGCTCTGGTCCTTGAGCTCACCTCACTGACAACTCAGCTCGGCAGACAGGCAGGCAGGCAGGCAGGCAGGCAGGCAGGCAGCAGGCAGGTGCTGGAGGTGCAGGCAGGCAGGTGCTGGAGGTGCTGTCAGTCAGGCACAGAGATGCCACTCCAGCTGGCTCCAAATTGTAGCTGTTCTAATACTTGCCTCAATGTGATTTTAGTTGTTCTCAAATATCACGCACACCAGACACACACAGACACACACAGACACACACAGACACACACAGACCACACACACACACACACACACACACACACACACACACACACACACACACACACACACACACCACACACACACACACACACACACACACCACACACACACACCACACACTCACACTCACTCACTCGCACCTCTCACGCTGCTCCGTCCTCCAGCAGGGAGAAGAATATTACTCAGTGTGTGTTTCTGGCCCGTGTTTCAGCACCGTCCTCCAGCGGAGAGCAGGGAAATCAAAAAATCATGAAAAGGAATAAAATAATGCCCACACCCTGCCTAATGTCCCATTACACTCAGTGCAATGGGAGAAAAAAAAAAATCAAAAATCATGAAAACGGGTTAAAATAATGCCCCCCCCCCTGCCCCCCCCCTGCCTACGATTACAGAAACCTGGTTTTCGACCACACTCAGTGCAATGGAGAAAAAAAAAATATCAAAAAATCATGAAACGGGTTAAAATAATGCCCCCCCCCCTGCCCCCCCCCCTGCCTACGATTACAGAAACCTGGTTTTCGACCACACTCAGTGCAATGGGAGAAAAAAAAAAATCCAAAATCATGAAAACGGGTTAAAATAATGCCCCCCCCCCTGCCCCCCCCCCTGCCTACGATTGCAGAAACCTGGTTTTCGACCAC
>VCHM03000081.1:0-46895 GCA_006182925.3 Reinhardtius hippoglossoides
TCACAATTTGTCTTATAGGGTTGGGGTTTTTATCCTCTGCCCTTAAAACCCCCAACAAAATAAGGAAAAATACAAAAAAACCTTTTTAAAAGGGTAAATAGAACGTAGAAAACCCCCAAAAGAGCCCCATGTTTTTGGGGTCCCTCTCCCGGGCCCGAAGTGCCAAAAGTGTTTTTATGGAAAACTGAAAATACAAGAGGCTGGAAAAACCAAATTTGTCTTTGTGTTTTTTTTAAAAGGGGGGTAAAACCCCAAAAAGTCCAAGGATCTCAGGGTGAAGATAAAAAACGTAAAAAAGCAAGGATCTTTATAGGAGAACAAAACGGTTTGTCAAAACCGGGGTTTAGACGGGGTTTTTGTAGAAATTTTTTAGAGAGAAAAAAAAACAAAAGAAATTTGATTTAAAATTTTAAAAAAAACCCTAAAAATTTTTTGTATGGGGCCCCCTTCAAAAACCCAAAAATTTTTCTCATGGGTTTTTTAACCCCGGGGGTGAAAAACCTCGGGCCCCCCTTAAACCCCCCAAAAAGAATGGGGAAAAAAACCCACAAAAAAAAACCTTTTTTAAGGGGAAAAAAAAGTAAAACCTCAAAAAAGGGGCCACATGTGGGGATCCCTCTCCCAGATGGACAAAGTGAAAAAATGAAAATGAAAAAAAAGAAAAGAAAAGGTTTTAGCAGCATTGATAAGGGAACAGGAAATTTGGGGGTTAATGTCAAAAAACGGTCAAGTACCCCGAGGAGAAGTACTCCTCTTTTTTATCAGAAAATCCTGCTCCCCAAACATAGTTTTGGGGGCAAAACCCCCCAAAAAGGGCATGATACCCCCATCAAATGGGGTGCCACTATAGCCCCAAAAGTCTTGCCCCCTCCCCCCTTTTTGGCCCCCGTCAGCCCCCCTGGGGGGTTTTGGGCCCCCCCCATTAGGGTTTTAACCCCCGAAAAAAGGCCCGCCTTTTTTTCCACATCACCACACGTACAAAAAATCCGCCAAAAACTGGATCCACCCTTAACGATCCAAAAACCCCATCCACAGACCCCCAACCAATGTGGCCACAGCTGGGGCGGCCCCCGTTTCTCACAAAAGGGGAAAGGACCCGGGGAAAATAAAATCAGTCATTTTTGATGGGAAAAGGAAAATTTCATTTTTGTGATAACAGTTTGAATGAAGGAGAAGCCCGAGTGTCATTCCCCCCCCCCCCCTTTTTTACCTATAGCAGCTAACTAAAAAAAGGGGGGGGCCCGGGTAACCCCCGGCCCGGGGGTCTAACTAAAACCCCTTTAAAACAAACGGAAATTTTTTTTAAACCCCTTTTTAAACGTACAAAATGGTGCCCCGCCCCCCCGAATTGAAAGGGGGGGATAAAATTTCCCGGGGGATTGCTTGGTAGCTAAAAAGGGTTTTGGCTCCTACTCAAAATTTAAAGGTTTTTTGGGACGCCCCGTAACCCAAAAATTTTTGGGAGCGCATTCTCATGGGGTTATATGGTACAATCCCCTTTTTTAAGTTTTTAAATGGTCCCCCCTTTTTAAGGGGCCCTTTAAGGTGGGGAAAAAAAAATTTTAAAATTTTTTATTCTAGTTTTTCCCCGGGAACCCCTTTTGGGAAAATAATACTGGAGAATTTTGCTCTCTTTTTTTGGGTTTTTTTGGGGCAGAAAACTTCTGCGGCATTTTGGACAAGCTGCAGGGGTTTTTTAAAGATTTAGGGGTGGAGCCTGATAGAAAGGGGAAATTCCCAAAAACCAATCGGGATGTAAAAACAGTGGACTATTTTTTTTTTCCCCCTTTTCGGAGGCCTTCTGAATTTTTTTCAATATTACGCAAGGAAAAAGGGGGGCCTAGAATTAGTTTTAGGGGGAATTAAAAAAAAATAAATGGGGGCCCCGATCCCCCCCCAAGTTCCGACGTTTAAAATTTGGGAAAAAGGGCAAGGGCCCCCCCAGGCAGCTATATTTTTTAAAATATTGTTTTCTAAGGTGTTTGGGGCCCCAAATTTAGAACCCCTTTTTTTTTTTCCTGATTTTTTAAAAAAAAAAATTTGGGGGGGTCCCC
The DNA here is from genome assembly GCA_006182925.3 of Reinhardtius hippoglossoides. Classification (NCBI taxonomy): domain Eukaryota; kingdom Metazoa; phylum Chordata; class Actinopteri; order Pleuronectiformes; family Pleuronectidae; genus Reinhardtius; species Reinhardtius hippoglossoides. Next base: position 2,055 of record VCHM03000081.1, read on the forward strand.
GGGTTTTTTTTTCCTTGAGCCCCTTTTTGGAGTTTGTTATTTGTTACTTTTTTCCCCGGTTTTTTTTGAAAATTAACGGGGGGTCATCCGCATGCGGGGAAAAATTTTTTTTCCGAGTGTGCCCCGGGGAAAATTTTCCCCAGTGGAAGCTTTTTTAATGGAAAAATTTGGGGCCGCACAAAACCCCCCGGGGAAAACCCCGGGTTTAAAATTTGGTGCGCACAGATGCCTCTCTTTAAATTTTTCACAAAATTTGGGGGCAAAACAGAAAAATGGATTTAAACCAGTTTAGGGGGGTTTTTTCCCTTTTAAAGCTAATTAACTTTTTTCCCGTCCTGTAAAAAATGTTTGGTAAATTTTTGGGGGCAAAAGCTGCCTAATCTAACAAAAAGGGGAAAACCCCCCAAAAACCCCCCGATCTGAAGTATTAGAAGGTCATTAGGGGTTTTTAAACCAAAAGGGTGCTCTGTCCATGATTAGCCAAAAACCCCCACTGAAAGTCCGTATATATTTTTTCCGGGGGAAACCCCCCCGCGTTTTGGGTAAAACCCTTTTTTTTAGTTTTTTTGACAGGAAGGGGAGATTAATATCGGCCCCTGATTTGCTAAAACCTGGGGGTCAAGGGTTTTGGTTTTTAAAAGGGGTTTGTTAAAACAGCTATTTTAAAAGACTGTGGTACATACCGATGAAAACATTTTTATTGTGTTTAGTAACGAATTTTTAAATTGGGGCAAATTTTTTTAATTTTTTTGAATGGGTTAAAAAAAGTTGTTTTTTAGAACCTGAGTTTTTTTTGGGCCCCATTTTATCAAGGGTTTCAAGAAAGCTGTCTAAAAATTTGGGGTAGGTTTCCCCCACCGTTTTTGAATTTGGGTTTTTTTGTAGGGTAAGTGCCAAATTTTGGGGGAAAGGAGAGGTTTTTGTTTTTTTTCCAAATTTTAAAAATTTTTTTTTTTAAAAAAATTCATAAAGATTTGTTTTTTAGGGATCGAGGAAAAGGGGGTTTTCCCGGGGTGGAGGGGTTGACTCTCTGTGCCTGGCTAAGTGCAAAGGAAACCGGGGGGTTTTTTTTTTTCTCTTCTTTTTTTTTTAAAATAGGGGGCAGTTTTTGCTTTTTGGAGGGCCCCCTTCTTTATGCTTTAAAAACACTCCTTTTTCCAGTCTAGGAAATTTTTCAATGGGGTTGCTGGGCGCCACCTCCTTTTTTTTTTTCTTGATATTTTTTAAAAAAACTCATGTCCCCTTGGAATTTAAAACCACGGATTTTAATTTTTACATTTTTTACACATTTTTTTTTGGGGGCGCTTTGATAAAATGTTAACCAAAATGTTTTTTTAAAAGGAAAATCGACGAGAGGCCAACTCAGGGAAACCCCTTCGCTTTTTAATGAATTTTTTTTTCATTATCGAGGGTTTTAATGGGGGTTAAAATAAAATTGGGAAAATTTTTTCCCTTTTAAATTTACTACAGACTATGGGGAAAAACATCTAAAAAAGGGTTTTTTTATTGGGGGAAAATTTTTTTTGGGGATAGAAAAAAATAAAGGGGTTTTTAAAAAATTTGGTCGGAAAAAATTTTGGGGTGGGAAAAAAAACCTTTTAGGGGGAAAAATTTTGAACCGTATGATAATTAAAGGTCAATTGTGTGGTTAAAAACATGGGGTGGGGTTTGGGGTACACACTGACTGAAACCCCAAATTTAGCCCCAAATCAAATAAATGCTAGGGAAAAAGGGTATCTTTTTTTTTAAAAAAACTTTTTTTTTAAAGTCCCAACCCCAATAAAAAATTTTAGGGGTTTTTTACGGGGGTTTTTAAAAAAACTTAAAAGGGAATTTTCCCTTTTAAAAATTTAGTAAAAGCCCCGGGGAAAAAGGTAACTACGCAAATATGTTTTGGGTTTTGGTTTTTCTTGGTTGGCCCCGGAAAACTAAAACAAAATTAAAGATTTTTAGTTTATTTAGGTTTTAGGTTTTAAATTTTTTGATTTTGGGGTTTTAAAAAAAAGAACCCCCAAAATTTCCTTTTGGCCAAGTTCCCCCTTGGGGAAAATGTTTTTTACATGACGGGGGGGGTTTTTCATTTAGGCTGACATATTCCGGGAGCACCCGGGGGCTCAGTGGGGGCCCAAAAATCTATTTTTTTGATCTAACCCCACCCCCTTAACTAAAAACCCCTTTTTTAAGAAAAATTATCTTATGTTTAAAAGCCCTTTTTAAAGGGCTTTGTTTCTCTTAGTTCTTGCGAGGTTTTTTAAAAATTTTTATTGTTTTTTTTTTTTGAATTTTCCCTCTGTTATTTTTTTATTTCCAAAATTTAAGGGGGCGGTAAGACAGAAAAAAGCCCACCCCATTTAGGACCCAAAACCCCGCCCCCCACGGTTAAAAGACAAAAATGCGCAAACATGTCATAAAACCCTTTTTTTGGAAAAAGGCCAAAAAACTACAGTTTTCCGACATCGTTTTTGCAAAACACACACCGCCCAAAATTAAAATTTTGTGACCCCCCGCCCCCACGCCTTCCCCGTTTTTTCTTTTTTGCTTTAGCCGCATTTCATTTTTTGGTTTTGATGTTCCCCGCTCTGGCCCCTGGCATAAAATTGGGGCAAAAGGTCGCTGGTTTTTGCTAAGGGGTTTTTTTTGGGGGGCAGAGGTTAATGAACCGGGTGATGAAAGGAATCTTCGGGACACTGTTTTACTTGTAAAAACAAATTTTTTACACCCCAAAATTTTAAGGGGTCATGAGGGCCCCACCGGTCAGCCCGAATCTTCTCACCAAAATTCTGAATTCCCCTTTTCCCCGGTCTCGGAAAGGGGTTTCATATAAAAAAATTGTTTAGGGCCCCAAAAAAGGGGGAAAAAATACCGTCAACCAAAGGGGGGGGGTCTGAGTAGGAACCCCCTTCGTACATAAAGAGGAAACCCACCCCCCTAAGGGGAAAAAAGAAATTCACAGATAAAAGAGAGAAAATTTTTAACCCCCCTGGATGGAAATTTTTGGGGTCTTAGAATCCAACTGGGGGGGCCCACTCCAGCCTGCACTTGTTTTTTTCCTCATGTCTACCCAAACCGGGGAGACCAGGGCCCCCAAAATTTAAATTTTTTCAGGGGGCCATATATTTTAAAATTTAAAAGCGAATATACCACATTTCCCCCCCCGGGGATTTGGGGGAAGTCCCAAAAAAAAAAAAGAAAAAACTCAGGTTTAAAAATTTTTACAAAAAAAAAAACCGTCCTGTAACATTTTTTAAACCCCAAAAACCCAAAACTGGGGGAGTAAAAAAGTGAAAGTAAAAACCCCCCGTCAGCAGAAAATCTTTTTGGGAAAAAACCCAAAAAAAACAATCTAGGGGGAAAATTCTCTCACGGCCCCTTCCGGGGCGACCATACCTAGTATTCCCATCCCAAAAAATTTAAAAAGAATTTTTAGCAAATTTTTAAAGGGGGAATGTTTTAAGCAAATACTGGGGAAACCCCCCAAAATTAAAACAAAAATTTTCCAAAAAGTCAGGCTGGTCGACCCATCGTCCTTCCAAAACGGCCTTTTTTTCCTGCCTACCCCACCCCCCAAAACTCGAAAGGAAAAAATCTGAGGTCCCAGTATATTTCCCCAAAAACATTTTTTTCCAAGTTTTTACAAAAAAGGGGAATATGTTCTTTTAAAAATATTCCCCCATCCCTAAAAAAAGAGAAGAAAAAGAATGTATACAGGGGCAGTTTTCAGCAGCATTGATTCTCATTGGGGGTATGTACGTTTTGAATCTGGATAAACCCCCTTATTCAACCCTTTCACCCTTTTCGTATCGTCCAGGTTTGAAGTTTTTGAACCTTTTTCCCCAATAAAAGGGGGGCCCCAAAACAAAAAACCACCCTCCCTGTGGTCTTCCCCCAAAATTTTTCTAAAAAAAAGGAAAAAAAAACCATTATTTTTTGCAAAAAAAACCGATAAAATTAAAAATAAAAAAACATTTTAACACTCAATAAGTAAATGTAAATTTTTAAATCACTTTTTCCCATTTTCCCCCTCTATAAACACCCCCACCAAAATAAAAGGGAAAACTACAAAATCCTAAGCAAATCGGAAAAAAATGTTAGGATTATAAAAAAAACCCGTTTTTCAAAAGGGGAATATCCTCCACCCTTATCCCTTCGTCCTCATCAAAGTCCTTGTCGCACCATTTATAATGGCATCTGATTTTAAAATCCCGGGGGCATCACCCTCCACCCCATTAATTTTCATAACCTTCGAAAGGGGAAAAACAGCAGCGTAAAAAACAAAACCGCCCAAAACCCTAGAAGGAGGGGGGGGCCAAAAAATCTGAACTAACACTCCCCCTATTGGCCCAATTTGTTTGGGGCCCCCAAAACCATTTGCGACCCCCCCGCATTTTCCCGAGGCCAAAAAGCATCTCTTATAAGCTTCAATGCATTTTTAAAAATATCATATTACAGAATTTTTCAGGAATAAAAAAATACCCCGAAACCCCCCCTTGGGTTTTAAAAAACCAAAAACCCCCCGGCCCCTTTTTGGCCAAAAATAATCAAAAAGCCATTCATTTTTTTGAAAAATCAGTCTGTGGGCCCCTTCCTGATTTTTTGACAAATATTAAAACCTTTTTTTGGTTTCGTTTAAAAAAACCCCGTGGGGGGTAGGAAAAATTTTTTAAAAGGTTTTTGGGGCCCAAATTTTCCCCAAAAACCATGGAAAAAATCCTAAAACCCCCCCTTCTCCCTTTAAAATTTCTCCCCAAGGTTTGGGGTTCAAAAATTTTTAAACGGGGGTCCCATCCCCCCTTTCCCCTTTCCAAACCCCCGGGAAAGGGGCTTTTTATTGGACCTCATCCCCTTTTTTTTTTCCCCTTTTGGGGTAGTAAGAAACCCCTTGGGGTTTTTTTTCAACTTTCCCTATAAAAAGCATCCTTCCACCCAAAAGGGGAGAAATTATATCCCCCTTTTTCCCCCAAACCCCCAAAAAATCCTTGAAATTCCCGTTTTCCATTCCCGGAAACCCCTTTTTCCTTTACCCCTTTTAAAATTTCCCCGTCTTGAGGGGAAAAAAAAAAGGGGTTTTTTTTACAAAATTAATTTCTATTTTTTTTTCATGTTTCCCCCAAGGGGCCCTCATATATTCCCCAAAAAACTATATCCCCATAAACTTTTCCCCCCCTCCTTTATAAGTTTTATTTAAAAAAAACAGCGGTTCCCCCATGTGTCACTTTCCTTTTAAAATTTCCGGGGCCCCCCGTTCGGGTATCTTCATGCCAAAACAAGTCCCTTTTTCAAAATGGTAACCCCCTTTTTTCCAAAACCCAAAAAAAAAGAAAAACGGGTTTAAAAAAAGGGGACGGGGCAAAGCCATCACTGAAAACTTCTGCTGACTTCTGCTGATACACCCCAAAGATGTGCATAAATTTGGAAATTTGGGGGTTAGTGGTTCTGGGGGGTCCCAAAAAATTTAACCCCCCATTTGGGGGTTTTGGGTTCTAACTACACAGGAAAACCCTTTTCCCAAATTTGAACCCCTCTTCCCAATGATTAATTTGCGGAAAAAAAAATTTTTCCAAAACCCCCCCATGGGTCTAAATTTTTAAACCCAAAAGGGTCAACCCAAACGGCCTTCCATTTAGCTTCTCTTTTTTTGTACTGCTTGGGATTGACGGGCATGTTTCCCCAGTGTCTATAGAGTCAAAAACACATTTTTTTCCCCAAAAATAGCCCTTTTTACTGTCACAGACGAATCAGAAAAATCTTTTTCCCCACCACTTTTCTCTAACTCCAACAACCCAAAACAAATTTTTCCCCCAAAAGGCTCTTCTTTTTCTTCCCTTTTCCGGGTTACTTAACCCACCTTTTAAATCCCCAAAAATGTCATTGCTGTTGTCCCCTTCCATCCCCCAAAACCCCTAGCTAGAAAAATTACCTGTTTTTGGATCCCACGTCATCTCTTTTTTTATCCCTAGAAAAAAAAATCGAATCTAAACCAAAATTTGGGCCGGGGTTCATTCCCCCCAAAACTGGATTAAAAAAAAAACCCCACCTTTAAAAAACCCTTGGTTTTCCCTTTTTTGGGGGCCTGTATACATAAAACTCAGTCTCCCAAAACCTTTTTGGGGCTCCTCTTGTTTTTTCGGAAATCAATTCCCCCTTAAATTTTTGATGCCCTTTTACAAAGCAAACCCTCCATGTTTTTTTTTCCCACTAAACCCAAAATTTCCCCCTGACCACTTTTTTTCTCCTGTACACTTACAGGAAAACCCCAACTGCTTCCCCAAAGTTATTTAAAAAAAACCCCGGTTTCCCCAGTAAGGTTTGGTTTTTTCCCCCCTTTTCCCCCTAACTGGTCTCGGGCCCTTTTTGTCTAAGGGGACCCTGAGTTTTCCTGCAGGAGTCACCCCTTTTTTATTCTCTGGGTTTTTCGCAGGAACAAAATGGCCCCCGCTGTGTGGGGGCCCTGTTGAAACCCCAATGTCAAAAAATCTTTTTCCCCGGGTTTTTTAGCCCAAACCCCTTTTAAATTTACATCTCAAAATTTAAAACAGAATCATCAAAAAATTGCCTCATCAGGAAAATTTTCTCCTTCTGGTTCTGATCTTTTTTTTCATGCCTTTTTTTTTTTTCCTGCTGGAGTATTTTTTTCCATTTTGTTTTTGGCCTTTTTTGACCTTTTAATTTTGGTTCGTAAGTGTGGGGCCCCCTTCCCCTTGGCCCCTTTGAAAAAATGTGAAAAATGATCCACTTTGGGCCCCTTTAAAAACCCGGACAAAAAGGGTTTTCCGTACTGCGAACCCTTTTTTAAAGGGGGCCCTTTCCCCCGGCGTTCGTTAAAACCACTTTCCTTCTAAATACCTTCACCAAACACCTTGTCTCCAGGTTAAAACGGGTTTCCCCCTTTTTGGTTTCATCGCCCCTTCCCCCCTCCCTTCCTCTTTTCTTTGCCTGTCAAACATAGGTGGATTTTTTTTATGCAGAAAACCTTTTTTTAAACCCCTAACTTTTCTTTTTTTTCTTTTTCCAAAACGGGGGGTTTTTGGACCCTTTCCCTTGTACGTAAACAAGGCGTTGGCATCATTTTTTCCCAAAAACCCAACCTTTTTGGGTTGCATTTAAAAATCGCGCAGCTCACTAGAGCGCCCCTACCATTAGCGCCCGGGGGTATTTTCCGCTATCCATTTAAAAAAAAAACCCCGGGGGTGACTATTTTTAAAAAAAGATTTTTCAAAACCCCCTTCATTCTTTGGGGACATCCCCGGCTTTGGCGGATGAAACGGGGCCCAAAAACGCTTTTTTTTCCTGTTTTTTCAAATCAATTTCACCCCCCCTTACCCCCCAAAACCTTTTCCCCCCCTTTTCTGAGGATTTCGATCGGGGGCCCCCCCCCGGGGTTATGCCCCCTTTACAACAAAAACCCTTTGGGCCCCTGACTGAGCATTTTTCCCCCTTTTTTTTGGGCAAGCCTCGGGCCACGTGAAAATCTGTCCACAACGACCAAAATTATCTTTTCCTTTTTAATGGTTTTTTTTCATTTCAACATAGTCCACAACTAGTTCCCCCATAGGACCTCTCCCCGGGGTTGGAAAAATTTTTCCAAGGGGCCATCACCCCCCTCCGAACATTGTTTTTCAGACCGATATTTTCCCCGCCTATGAAAAAAATCAACTGTTAAGCAACTGGGGCCCCCAAAAACCCCCCTTTTCCCCTTTTAATTTTCCTCCTAACTTTTTCCCCCGCAAACCCCAGCCAACCCATGCCCCTCCGGAAAAAAGACCCCAAAGTCTGGAGGGGGTATTTTATCAGGCCCCCTTTTTTTTTCTTTCTTCTTTTTTTTCCCCCAATCCAGTAAAACTCGGGTGGCAAAACCCGGGCCCCGCCACAAAAAGTTTTTATTTCCCTTTCGGAGCCCTTCCCCCTATTAAAATCACTCCTTAAGTGAAAATTTTTCCCCCCAATTTTTCCTTCCCATGGGGCCCCCAAAAAACCTTTTCCCCAAATTTAATTTTTCTCCTGTGACCGCTTTTGCGCTTCCAAAACGCCGCTCTAATTCCCCCTTTGGAAAAACCCTTTACCATCCTCTTTGTGCCGCCATTTAGCTATTGCAATTTCCCCCTTGGCCCCTTATCCCCAACATGCAAAATTTCATGATCTGGGGGGGATGCGTATTTGGAGAACCTCTTTTTTTTTTAAAAACCCCCGGTTCTTCCACAAAAATCCCCCCAAAAAACACACATTTGTGCATATGCGGGGGCGGTATATATTGTCACCCCCTTCCTTCTTCCAACAAAAAGGGGTTTTTTGCCCCCCCGGGTCAGCAACTTGCAATTCAGGCTGGGTATCAATTTTTGCCTTCTCGAAAAAAAAAACCCCCTTCTTTGGGCTTTTTTTTACTTATAAGCCCGCACTCAATTTATCCCCACAAAAAAAAACCGGGGCCCCCAGTCCAATACTCCAGGGCCCCCTTTACGGGGAGGGTTGTAAAAAATCTAAAACCCAGAGTATTTTTTTTGCTTCTTGAACCCAATCGTGTGGCCCCAAAACCCCCCCTTTTTTTGGTTTTTGGCAAATTTTTAGCGGATTCAAAACCCCCAAAAACCCCGCTAGGTGACATCTTCCTGCTCTAAAGCCTAGTATTCTGAGCCAAAAAAGACTAGTCAATGTTATTTACCATAATTCAGAAGATTTCTGAGAGCATGAATGTTAAGAATTGTCACTGGTAACCCTTGTGACAGATGATGCTTTATTGTACATTAGAGAGACTCCCCACCATTGCTCTGTAGCACAGTGGTAGCCCTAACTCTACTTCTGAATACGCGGTGGATAGTAAGAAATAGGTTGAGGGCTCGTCCCCGTACCTGTTGGTTGACAAGAACTGCACATGCATATTTACCCCCCAGTAGAAGTGGATACATATAACAAGAATTCTTAGAGTAATCTGGAAGTGCTAGCGCCGGAGCCTCTTGCAACTTCTTTTTGGTCGTTTCAAATGCCAAAAGGCCATCCTGTGTCCAAGAAAGATTACAATGGAGTTGAGCATTCCCAGTATCTTTAATCATAGCTCTCAATGGCCCCGTCAAACTAGCATAATCCTCTACCCATGCTGAGGAATATCCTGCAATACCAAGAAATGTCATCATCTCTCGGACTGTTCTGGGTTTTGGAGCCTTGCGAATAGCCTCCAAATGACTATCAGAAATGCTTCTGTGTCCCTTCGTTATTATCTGACCCAAATAGGCTACCTGCTTCTGACAATACTGCAGCTTTTTCTGAGAGGCCTTGTGCCCCTTTTCTGCCAGTATTTGTAGCAATTTAATTGAGTCTTTATGGCATGTCTCCTCATCTGGTGAACAAATGATAATGTCATCCACATATTGAACAACAGTGCTTTTTAATACCTGATCTATCCCTACCAAATCATCCTTCAAGACTTTATTGAAAATGTGAGGACTATGTTTGAACCCTTGTGGTAGTCTCTCATACTCATAAAACTGTCCTTTGTACGTGAACCCAAATAAGCCTTGACTTTCTATACTGAGTGGAACACTGAAAAATGCACCACATAAATCTAACACTGTGAAATGTGTCGCATCTGGAGGAATTTGGGCTAACAAAGTATGTGGATCCGGCACTTCTGCTGGAAAATCAGCTATTACTTTCATTCACCGCTCTCAAATCATGTACCAGGCGATATAACCATCTGGTTTCTTTACAGGCAACAAAGGCGTGTTACTCTGGGGATTCTGTGTTATCTTCAAAACACCTGCCTTTCAAGATTCCTTCAATCTGTGGTTCAATTCCCGGTTGCCTCTTCCTTCAGTGGATACTGGTTCTTCCAAGGAGGTTTGACTCCTGGTCGGAGTTCAGCTCTCACTGGTTGAGCTGACTTCACAAGGCCAATATCGGTACTATGCCGAGACCACAAACATTCTGGAACTTGTCGCAGCATTTCTTCTCCCCATTACGTCGGAGTCTGTCATAGCACTGTAAATTGACTCCCTGTGTCATCTGCACAGCTTGTGGCTTTCCTTGTCCTTGAGCAGAGATCATGATCTTAATGATCTCTGATCCTCACTCCTCCCAGATGGCAAGATTCTCTTTTACCGGTATAAAAACAGCTTCTTCTGCTTCTGTCATCATTTCTCCTATATGCTTCTGCATATATTCTTCACACACAAACAAGGTCACATGAGGCACCCTCTTCTCGATTTCAAACTCTTTATCCAAATAGTCATCTCTGTGTATCTTCATAGCTGCTCCTTGGGGGTCCCAAAATTATACAGCCTGAACTGAGTTGAACTTGCCTTGGTTGACGACTCAACCATTCCTCTGCGTTTGGTTGGGCATCATTATTGAAATACTTGAGCGTGCAGTGATATGGATACCCTGGAGGCTTCGCATCAGGCATATTTGCAATGATAAACTTCTCCCACAATTTAGCTGGCTTCAAAAATCTGCATTAAGACTTCCGATCCAAAATACTGAAGAGCTTCAGTCTCCGTTGTTCATCAATGATTGGTGAAAAATATCATCTGGCACTTCTACCAGACAGCCGTCTGGTGTACACTTTATTGTACACTTTCAAACTACACAAAGCATCTCTTCCCAAAAGTGCAATAGGTGTATGTTCTGATACCAATATGGGTATTTTAATCTTCAGATTTTTTAACTGAGCTCAATTGGTTCTGTGAGAGGAATCAGCTTGTTTCCACTCCCTCAAACCCGATTGTCCGAATCAATTGACCGGACATGGGGAGATGTATAGCATCTTCAGGCCGAATACGGTAAAAGCAGCTCCGCTATCCACCATCACTTTCAATGGTCGATTATTTATTTTCACCTCTATTGTTGGATCTCTCTCCGGCCCTGATACTATCAGCTGACACCCCCCTTTCGATCTTCCGGGCACCTCTAGAATCCTGGTTCCGGGCCCCTGTAAGGGTTTACCGGTCCCCTGGGTGGCCCTGATTGGCCCCTGAATCCTCCTCTGAAGTTTCCTCTGGAGTTTCCTCTGAAATTTCCTCCGAAATTCCCTCCTGACTTGTTACACGCACGAGCAAAATGGCCTAATTGTCCACAATTATAACATTCTTCTGAACGCTGTTGAGAATCTGGATTAAACCTTCCTCCTCTTCCTCTTCCGAAATTTCCTTGATCCCTTCCTCTCCAGGTCTGCGCTTGACCAAAATCTGGCTGTGGGTAGGAGATGACTGGAACCACCGATGGTGGCTGGAACGATTGGAACTGAACCTGGTTCGGCTGTGGTTGTGCTAATGGTGGATTTAGTGGAGCCTGAGTCTGTATAACCAGAGCCTGCTTCTTCTCCATCTTCTTATTATCCACCAGTTGTATTTGATTGAGCTTTCTGAGGGTCTCTTGGTCCTGTTCTTTCTGGTCTTGTTCCTTTTTCCTATACAGCACCACTTGATGGGCTATATGATCCGTATAGACACACTTTGTCATGCTTCCAAGACCAACCACCTCTGCCAGTTTGCTCCTCACTGGTACAGGCAACCCCTTCTGTATTCTGGCTCGCAAGATTGACTGCTCCATTTGATTCAAATCCGGGTCATTTCCTGTGATATTTCTCCAAACTTGATGAGCTCTTGACACATAGGCCCTTGGGTTTTCTTCCTGTCCCAGTGGTTCAATAAGAATGTTGTCAGGATGTACATTTGTTGGAAATGTATCTTTCAGCGCTCTCCACACTCGACCTCTACTTGCAGAAAACAGCTCTGAATCATTCACGGCAGTTCCCACATATCGATTGAGTCCAGCTTTCTGTAGAATCTCTCCCATAGCGTGAACTCCAAGGAGATTAGCCAAGAGTCTCTTGATGTCACCAACGGCAGGTTGTTCTCCCACCATAATCTCTTCCAACTTCGAAATCCAAGAATGTGCTCCATCTTGAAGAGTAGGTAACTTCTCAAGTATGTTTGACATATCTGTACTCTGCCAAGGCTTATACTCCAAACTCTCGCCTCGGATGACCACTGGAAGTATCTTACTGGATGCAAACTGTTTTCTTGGGCGCAATGAGCTTTTCATGCCTTCTTTCTGTAGCTCTTCCTTCCGTATCTGCAACTCATCTATCTGGTTCTCCAGTGTTCTTTGTCTTTCTGGAATATTAGTTCTTTCCAAGTCACAGAAGCATCGGTCCATACTTATTTCGACCTCTCTTAAAGTCCTCTGTAGTCTCTCTTTTATTTCAGTACTGGATGCCGCAGGACAAAACCTTCTTGAAGAGGAGGGAGTCCTGGTCTCCCAATCTTCATCGCTGTCTCCATTGTCACTGTCATTAGTGGTATCGTCTCCTCTTTTTTCCGCTCTAGCCAGCAACCGTCTGACTGCAGGGTCATATCCTCCCATGCTTCCTTCTAGATCCCTTTGATCATTGTCATCTCCATAATTCACCCTTTTGATCCTAGTTCCCAAACTTGTCATTTTCTTCTTACTTTTGGAATTTGGATACATCGTTATAGTTGTTTCTGCTTGTCCCGTTTCTATTGTTCTGTCCTCCTCGTCTCTGATATGGTAGTTACCATCCTGACTGATCACTGGGAGCTGAGGATAGATTTTCTTAGGCTTCGTCCCTTCCTCATAAGGTGGCGGTCTCTTTACTGGGTCCATATGTCAGTAAAAAGGATTGGTGTCTGACAACAGTTTTTCTGTTTGTTTTGTATTTTGTCCTTTTTCTTCTACGTCACGATCTCTCTTATCATTTGCGGCTTTGATCAGTTTCTGTCCCTCATTGTCAAACAACTGGAGAATGCCAAGCTCTATTTGTCTCTTTTTTTTGCGTTTTTTCCCCTTTTTGCCCTTCTTTTGCTCTGCCTTGTATGTGGACACAAGTACCTGCATTATTATAATTACATCTGGGTTAAGAGTCCCCTCTGCTGGCCATGGTTGGTCAATTTCAGGCCAGCGTTTATGCCATTTTTCCGATATTCTTGCAATGTTCGCGATGCCTTTAACTAAAGGATTATTCTTCTGTACTACATCAACAGGAGTAATTACCTTTAGACTTTTAGTGGCGTTTTTCCCCATAGTGACAGGCTTCCTTATAAATTTTAAAAAGTAATTGCTAAGATTTAAGCTACTTAAAGCTATTTAGATTACTTCTCCCCCCTTAATTGATTTTTTATTTTATTTTTATTTATTTTTAATATAAAAACCAATTAACCAATCAGTGAACCAATTAACGACTCAACAAATTAACAAATTAACCAGTCAGTGAACCAACCGATCAACCAATCAGTGAACGAACCAATCAATCAGTGAATTAATCAATCAATCAAATCCTCAATCAATCAATCAATCAATTTATCCATTCATTCATGTATTAAAACCACCAATTCACCACAGCCAACAAAAATGAAATTGATTTGCCAACTCCAAAGAAATCAAAAGCTCATTAATGTAATAGCATAACCCAAAGTCCGCTTATAATATTCGACAAAAAGAACACGCGCTCCCACAAGTGACTGACTGTCACCAAATGTGCTTCTTAGTTGCAGCAAGACAATCACCTAATTATCACCCAATATTCGCCACAAATCATCAAACAGTCACAATATTGAATCTCCAACACAGCTCAGATCAGAACAAACCACGCACAAACAACAAAACTCACATCTGCAACTGATGTGTATGCAAACAGATGAATGTGCTCTTATCAATATTCTGTGTATCAACAATAATGACTATAGATGAGAACACATACAAATATGTAAAATGCAGGCTTTTGCAAAAGAGTTTGTGGATAAATTGTACCGGCCTTGATTAGACTGGAGACAGGAGCTGCACATGCAGACGACAGCACGCCTCAATCTGTGTGATGCACCGGCCCTCTCGTCTTTCCGCCTCAATTCCCCCTCACCGTAAATGAGAAAAGACACAGGCAATGATTTAGTATACTATATTCTGTATATATTTATATATTTAGTGTACTATTAGGTCCTTTTATCAGCATCATAAGCAATTCAGTATGATTTGCCCACATTTGCACACGTTATCTACCAGTACTTAGGTCAATAGATGTTTTTTCTCCTTTAAATACCAGTTATAATTATATATCATGCATCATTAATATACACTTTAGTTTATTTCACTCTAATGATATCTTTAAAGTTCTCAATAGTTTATTATTTATTCACGGCTGTATTAATAACTCGACAGTCCTTTCGTAAACCAATATATCTGTATTTCTCTCTGCTTGCACACAGCACATGTCACTTGACGTCGTACTTGTGTTACTCCCAGTGAGGAAAAACAGATGTTATTCTTATTTATTACCAGCCCTTAGTGTAGATGTTCACACTCTTGATACCAGCATATTTGCATTCTCTAGTAAATGCAACCAATTTCTTCTCGTTATCCTTTTAAAACAAAATTCGAACTATCTCTCCATTTATCAAAATTATCATTATCCAGTATTTAAAGTCCAAAATATCAAATTAAACTCAATCTGTTCCCAAATTAAAACCCTATCTAAGCTTTGTAGAACTTAATGAAAACCAAATGAAACAAAAAGATCTTTTAGAACTACAAACATATCCAATCTAGCTGAATCAAACAAACAATATTACTTTCTAATACTGTCTGAAACAAAAAGATCTTTTAGAACTACAAACATATCCAATCTAGCTGAATCAAACAAACAATATTACTTTCTAATACTGTCTGCACAATTTCGTCTCCTAAGAGGCTGTTAATCACAGAGGTGGGGGCCTGGGAGTCTCTGCTCATGTCACTTCGCCCATGAAGATTTACACTCCCCCTGCTCCCCCTTTTCTGAATTCCTGCACAGGGAGTGAACCTCTCATACACACACATCAGTATGGCACATGGGGAAGGTGGGGGCGAGTGGAGGGAGGGAAAGGGGGACTAACATAATTCATTAGTCCTTTAAAAAGAGGCTCATTGTTTTATTTAATACAGAAAGCAAAATATCTTTCCTTATAAGTTAATTCATTAGTCCTTTAAAAGAGGCTCATTGTTTTATTTAATACAGAAAGCAAAGTATCTTTCCTTATAAATTGTCAAGTTTATTTTATTCAATCATCACTACGTCCTCTGGAAAAGGCTCATTGTTTTATTTTTATTTTTTATTAACCTAACCCACATATTCATCACTACGTCCTCTGGAAAAGGCTCATTGTTTTATTTTTATTTTTTATTAACCTAACCCACATGTACCACCCCTGTTGCAGTTTATCACACACAGCTGAAACACAGTAATGACCACGCTTCACACACACACACACAGGGCACTGCTGGGAGACGTCTCCATGTTCATGAACGCACACACATTTTCTCAAGGCTGTTCATGAACGCACACACATTTTCTCAAAGCTCAATGAAAAACACTGCAAATTCAACTCAAAAACGCAAACAGCACTCTTCTTAAATTCCCAAAAACAAATCATTCATACCACACATTTATATAGCATGCTTTTTGCCGCGCACTTTTCTCTCTTATTCTCTTAAATTTATGCTACCTATGAGACGTAGATATCCGATGAGAGGCTGCTTCAGACACTGTTCGTCAACAATGTTCAGAGTGGGAACTGTCAATCGAATCTATAATTCTACAATCTCCAGTTTATTAGACTGACCTATTATATCAGGTTTTAAGCGGCCCATTCTATCTGCTCCTCTTCTTGAGGGCTTTTTTATTTGTCTATCCAGATTCTGTGGCGTCTTTCCCTGATCAGCTCTTTAATCCTATTTCTCTTTCCTTATTCCCTTATCACTGTTTACATTTATTTATTCAAATTTCCTGGATCCAGGATTATCCCAATTTTTCTCTTTTTAACTCAATTCCTGACTATGTCAAAGCCAACTGTAACGCAGCGTTTAATCTACACATGTCTTACCGTTAAGAAGTTAAGGACCCAGTCTTCATTAATCTTGCACGATGTTATTTAGTTCACCTTATCGTTACAATGAAGCTATTCTACACCTACAATACATCTCTTGTATTGATCTTATTTCCTTTCTTCACTTTTTAATCTTCTCTTATAATAATCCCCCCTTTATTTGTATCGTGCACAACGCAAATAAAATCGAATTTAGCACGGAGCTTCACTTCAATCATCAACACAACATGACATGTCCATAAAAAGAAAAGGTTCTTTACGGTGTGACCAGACAGCAAACACACAATAATCTCGCTGAACGAACCAGCGTCCAGAAAATTTGAGAAATTCTCACCGTGTGTGAAGGTGTGGAAGATGCCGCTGGCCACAACACGCGCTGTTCGTGACGCCAATTTGTTGTATCTTTGGAGCAGAGGTGATGAAGCTGATGATGATGAAGGAATCTTCGCGGACACTGTTCTTACTTGTATAACAAAGTTTATTACACACAGAAGTTACAGGTCAGGACGGGCACCGGTCAGCCCGGAGATCTTCTCAGCCAATTCTGAAGTCTCCCTTGTCGGTCTCGGACAAGTGTTCATATAGAGAAATTGTTTACGCCCAAAAGAGAGATAAAATACCGTCACACATAGGGGGGGTCTGAGTAGGAACATGCTTCGTACATAAAGATGGAAACCCACCCATCTAACAGGTCAAAGAACATTCACAGAGAGAGAGAGATAACAATTAACACCTGGAGATAGGAATTTAGGGAGTCTTAGAATCCAGACTCGAGGGGCTCCAGCTCCAAGCCTGTCACTATGTTTTATGCTCATGTCTATGCAAAATCCGGAGACCAGGGCCTCCTAACTTAAATGTGTCACAGCCATATATGTTATCTATATTAGCTGAATATACCACACTAACCTCACGTTTCTCAGGACCGACTTGACAATGACCAGAGTTTGCTTCTCAACGGTTGTGTCGTTGAATGGAGAGAATCAGTTTGAAACGTGAGCTGCTGATACAAGCTGTTATTCTATCTTTATTGGTGAATATGAATAGTCCACAACAGAGCTGCTGTGACTCTTCAACCCAACTGGCCGAACAGATACAGCGGAGAAACCGTCCCACTTAGGTGTGAGATCCAGGAAGGAGACTCTGAGTGGGAGTATGAATGGACAGCAACCAGCTCACATACATCTCCCAACACAAATGAATTCAGGATTCGTTTGGGGTCACATTTGAGTGGCAGTTACTGGTGTCAGGGCAGACTAAACGGTGCACGGCAGAATTCAACAGGATGGAGTGTTCCCGTCACGTTATCTAACAGTGAGTCAAGTCATATTTAATATTAAAAATATAGGTGTTGGTCTCAAACTACCAATCAACAGGGGCTTCCGGTTCCGCCACTGAGAGGAGGACAGCTTAATTTTCGAGCTCCCCGACAGTTTTGTTAAATAACCCCAAAAATCTGTAGTTTTATCAATCCCAGTGCAATTTTTCTTTGATAATGGAGAAAGGGGTTACTACTAGAAGTAGGACGACCACAAATGTGATGGAATATGATCCTGAAGTGAGACAAGACAGCCGAAGCAGCTCCCCGGGCCCGTCGTCACGTGATGAGGAAAACTCCGAAGCTAGCCTGCAAAGCATTCTTAACGAAGTCCGGGACTTCAGAAGAGATAACAGGGTACAACTCACTGACATCAAACACGAATTAAAGAGAGCAAACAACAGACTGGACGAGGCAGAGGGGAGAATTGAAGAAACTGAGACCGTGCTTCAAGCAACATCAACGCTAATCAAGCGGCTAATGCAGCGTCAAGCTAACCTGGAAGCGAGGCTGATAGACCAGGAGGGGCGGGCACACAGGGATAACTTACGGTATACCCGAAGACAGAGAGGGCACCGACATGGCTGGTTTTCTGGATAACCTGCTGAAAGACGCGCTCGACCTGCCCCGTGACAGAGACCTCAGGATAGAACGGGCTCACCGAGCTCTGGCTCCAAAGCCGAGCAGCCCGCAGCCAAAACCCAGATCGATAGTGGTCAAGTTCGGGAGCTAGTGGATGAAGGAAGAGGTGCTCCGAAGAGCTTGGCAGAAAAACCAAGTGTTTTTCAACAATGATCGCTTCTACGTTGACCATGACTTCCCCCTCACAAGGGTTTACAGTCATGGTGGTGAGGTCCTCTGCTGCTCCGGACCAAGAGGAGACCCGGCTCCTGTCTGAATGGCAGGTGGCGGGGAGACGGCGTGACCGGAGTGGAGATCAGGAACCCAGCGCAGCAGACGGCTCCACACAATCCAAAAACACCCAGCGCTCTCAATACAAGGATAAACTACAAGAATTCAGAAGGCGATCCCCTTCGACAAGAGACTGATTATTCTTCATAGAAATTCAGATAAGTAGTAACTGACTCGAGCGTTACTCATTCTGGTTACTTGCCCGGAAGACTGCCATGGCGTTTAAAACAGGCAATTACTCCTACAGTTTTATTTTCTGTCAAATTAAAGGAGTCGGGACTTGTTAATTGGCTTGTTATCCATGGTCTGATTTAGTTCAACTTTGTTTAGATCTACGCTACCATGAAGCCACACTTTAGGGCCCCACCACTGACACGAAGTGGGTCTTTCCCTCATGGGGACTTTTAAGGCTCATTTGAATCAAGCCTCTACACTGGAAACAACTGTTATAAACCGTTTCGGTGATGTTCCGTTAAAAACGTTTCCCCTTTCTGTTTGTATTGTGTTTGTTCCTTGGGAGAGATATTTTTAGTGTACAACTTTTGTGGCATCAGGGATATCAGTAGAGGTCTTTTTGTTCTAATCGAAGCTGGAAACTATGAATGAGAACGTTCTAAAAGTTATCTCATTTAATGTGAAAGGGATTTTAAACCCAGCAAAGACAAGTCAAATACTTTCAAAAATTAAAAGGGAAAAGGGACATGTTGTGTTCTGTATTGGCAGTTTTTATATTTGTGTTATAATTAATAGATGAAACAGACATATGTTGAAGGATGAATGAACAAATGTGGTTCTCGTGGTTTAACTTAACTTTACAAGTGTTGCTTAAGGTAAAAGATTATTTATTGCTTCCTCCCTTGTGTAACACCTGGCAAAATGGTCACTGCAGGGATTTCTTACATGTATACAGAAGGGGGTCTTTTGTCTTGTAAATGAAGATAAGGGATCTCTGGGACAGATGGAACATGAAAGAGGTCACTACAGAGACAGGATGTCTGCACACCTTTATCAGAGATCAAAGAAGCTGATTGAAAACCTTTTGCTCCTCTTAGGGAGGGGCTTGTAGTGTATAAAGATGTTCATTCTCCTCTTTGCTCATTGTATAATGTCCTTCTAGTGATTTGTACTCTGAGTCCACATGCAGGTGCGAATTAAACTTACCGAAAGACAACTGTATGATTTGTGCTTGACTTTACAGAAATTCCCATGACAATTTGGCGTTGTTGGCAGGATCACTCGTGTGAGAGGACGCTCCGGATCTCATTGCTGAAAGGTGACAAATGCGCAAAGAGTCAAATACTCTGACCTCAACCTCCCTAAACAGTTTGGAGAAGTGGGGCTTGATGCTGGAGAAAGTAAAATTCTGTTTCGATATTTAGGAAAAAGGTCCAAGGGTAAAAGATTCACTCATTCATTGTATTGAGGGACAGACGTGTCTGCATGGCAAGGTTTTGGAAATCAGTGTAGAATCAAAGAAGCTTCATGTTTTCGATCTTTTAGGAAAAGGTCAAAAAGGTTAACTAGTGCAAATATATAAGTATAAATATATGGAGTGTTTATTAATTTAAACACACTTGTAAGATTGGGCTCTGACGTCGGGCTCATGATAATTATAACTGTTATTATAATATAAGTAATATTATTATTTTGAAAGAATTGGTTTAAAAATTAAATTAAGAGACTTTTAAGTTCTTTTCCCATATAAGCAGAACCATATTCCCCAAATGTTGTATACTGCTGAACAAACCAGAGTTCAAATTGATAAATAAGCCAGAGTTGGGTCACAACTGTAAAGACAAACTAATAGTAAAATGGGTTTAAACATTAGTAGCTCGGTTAATCCACCTCAGCTTTATTCTCCTACTGTTCAGGATATGGTGGTATCGTAGTATTGAGCAGTTTAGCGTGTGGGTGGAAGACTGTGGTTTTCCAATCACAGGAAGGTTAAGTCTAAATCAGTTGCACCAACTCAAAATTAAATTGCTTGTGAAAGAAGAACGAAGTAGAGGGGACAAAGGAAAAATTAAGGTAGGGATATTTGTGCCGAATTGGGGAGCGTATGAATGTTGGTTAACTGAAGTGAATATCAGGGACAGAACACAGATTGCAGGAACTGAAAATATCTCCAAATCTCAGTGTCTCCGACTAGATTCTGATCTGGACTCAGCTCCACCAAGATAACGACCACAGCCGGCAGTGGTACAGCGTGATGACCAGTCGGACGCACAGCTGTTGCCACTGCATACGGCTCAGGCGGAAGCTCCAGCCGTCCCTAACCCCCCATCTAGATTTCGACCCTGTTGCAGCGGAGAAAGTGGACAGGCCTCCAGCATACATCACTCCATAGGTGGAAGGTGTGCGCATTTGACAGAGAAACTGCGGATGGCACAGCTGGCGGCGTATAAAAGCCAAGTCCGCGGGTGCGGGAGAGGTCGGCGGAGAGGAAGGGGACGAGGAAGAACTGACGCTTGTTTCATATGTGGTAAAATGGGACATTGGGCAAAGGAGTGCCCTGAGAGGCAGCGCACATAGTGCGATTGACTAGCGGTGGAGCTGGGGACGGTGAAGGATGTGTCTGGTACGGACGCTGAGATGGAGGGGGAGAGTTTCAACCAGCACGTCACTATAGTAAGAACACGGTTACACACACACACACCATGTGAATTAATGTTAGACATAGAACAGATGATTGAGATTGCTATTGACCATTGTGAGCTTAATCAGAAGATCAGTAGAGAGAGGCCTATTGTATCTTGTGCTAGATATTTTCACATGAAGTATATAAACTAATGCCCGAACACACAAATTACAGTGAGTGGTAGAGACATCACATATATTTGTAGATTCAGGAACCGGAATCAGTTAATAAATGTGAAGAGTGTGATTTTACTCCTAAAATGAATGTTGGATATCTCATAATGATTGGAGCAACAGGTACAACAGGGATAGAGAGATGCACTGTACAATTGCTATTTTACATGATGTGGTTGAAGGGGATTTTTTAAGATTCATTTTTGTTGTCACCACACTGCCTGATAAATTTTATGGGTAAAGATTTGATGTGTTCATTGAGTAGTATGTTAAATTTTAACCACCGCAGGGCATGAGTGGTAACTAGAGTCCAAATAACATCTGCATTTGTTAGATAGAGAAAGGGGGATTTGACACTAGCATATCAATGAGATGTCTAGACTCTTTTCTACTCTCTGGAAGTAACACCCTCTTGCGAAAGGCAGAGGCAGAGAGACGTAAGACAAATGTGAGCAGATGTTATGTATTCAGAAAAGCAAACCATTTAAGTAAAAGCAAACTAAGTTTAAGAAGGTTATAGAGGATGTTAAGTAAAGAAAGGATAAAGTAAGTTGGTTGTATTGAGATAAGAAACACTGTGTTGTCTTAGTAGTTTTGATAGACTCATTGGCTAAAAGATTTGTTAAAATATAAAGTTTTGATTCTTATGTAACACTAATAAAACCAAAACTAATTGAGTGGAAAGTTTTTGGAACTTTGGATTAAAAGGTGTATTACTACTGGAGGGGAAAAGACATTTAATACCAATAAAATATTTTAAAAGAAGGTTAAAGGTTAATCGCAAACGATTTTCCATAGTGATAAATGAAATTAGGAGTGTTGAACTCATTTCTGAATGTTGTAAATCTTTTGATAAAATGTATACATTTTTTAGTTTTGGTGTAAAGATTAATGATATTCCTGAGTTGAAACAGGTACCGTCATGTTTGTGGACCGGGCACAAATATGTTTTGGGTCTGATCAAGGGAGCAGACCCAATAGAAAAGAATATCTGAATCCTCGTGTGGAATATGGAAAAATCGCATGTTAACACACTACTTTTTTCCTGTAGGAAAAAAACCAAGAAGCAGAGCTTCAAACAATGTTTTAGAGCTGAGACAACTGTTGAGAGAGCTGTGATATTTGATGTGTGATATGTGACGCTGTGATATATGACTTTACTGGTGCCAATATGCTGATAGGATGATTTTGCTTGAACAAAATACCTCCCACCTTTTAACAACCAGGTGGTTCAGATATGGGACAGTATTGCCTTAGATGATAGACTTCACTATTTAGAGATGCAATGTTTTTAACTATGCGACTCTCTTCCCTACATCAGTGGGGATAGCCACATGATTGCGTAGCAGTTTTTTTTAACTAAAGAAAAACAAAAGGTTTTTCTCCTAGATTAGATAAGATTTAAAAGATCAACAGCTAATTATGCAGCAACGGAGATAACCAAGTGGGTTTACGACTGTGTGATACAATGGAGGCTAAACCACTCCCATCACACTACAAGCATGAGGGGGTGGCATGTGAGTTTGGCCGATTTGACTGAATAGGAGATTCATGACCCATTTCACTTCACACTTTCGTCTTTGTTCTGATAGATGCTGTGTTATTATGCAAACTGTATGCAGTCTGCAAATGTGGAGTGCGTTTAAAGATTTTTAAATAGTAACACTTAAAGTAGATTATAGGAGCTATAAACAAGGGTCAATCGCAATTAAATACAATTTTTAAGAATACAGATTTAATTTAGTTTAATGAGTAAACTGTTTGGTAGATAACAGTTTGTTTGGTGGCTGACAGACTTTTGATGTGGGTCACATGGATGATATTGTTTAACCTATGTATGTTTCTTCATTTAGTTTGAATTGACACATGACTGTAGTCAGTGTGTCAAAAGGGAGGAATATAGATATAGATATATATTGGGTGTACAAAAAGAACACTCTAAACAATACTCAATAAAACTTTTTTTATCTGAGTCGTGTAATTGAATTACAATTAAAATAGGTAAAGAAATCCAGATTCCACAAAGTGAACATTCACCACCAAACAAACAGTTTGATCATTTATAGAGGGATTTGATAAAGATTAAATTGAATTAAGTAAATTAGGGAAATAAATAAATACTGTCTTGTTCTTGTTGACATGTATACTATGCAAGTAGAAGCTTTCTCCACATCTAAACAGGATTCTTCAGCAGTGGCGCAGACACTGCTCGGAGAACTCATTCCACGTTGGGAAATTCCAAAAAGATGTCCACTGATAATGGTACCCCATTTGTAAGCACAGCTTTAAGGATGCTGGTGAGTATGGATATCGACACGAGGCAACATCGTGCCTATCATCCCGCCAGTGGTGGGCAGTGGAAAGAAACAAGCAGTGGAAGGAGACAACAGCACATTGAAAAACGAACTGGTAGATATTGTGTAAACCTGTCCCCTGTACTCTTTAAAATCCACAGGCAGGTGATGGACTCCCTACCGAAATCCATAGACAGGGAAACTGCATGATCTGAGACCAGGAGACTGGATTGTGGTGAAAGACGTAAGGAGGAAACCAGGAGAAGCACGTCGATGGAACAAGTGCAAACCAAGTGCCTCCCACCACACAGACGACAGTGAAGGTCGCACGAGAGGGCAACCTGGAGACATGCAAGCCATTGCAGGAGGATTTCCGGAGCCACGAGTGGATTCTACAGGACGGAGCGTGCGTTGTGTCAGTGTGTGAGCCTTCAGCCTTCAATTGTTTTGCATTCGCAAGCAAGGAGAGGTGTGGAAATGATTAGGGCCACACGTCTCTAAATCTCAAGAAGAGGCAACACATTGAAGAGGGGCACTGCTGATACAATCGCGACGACGGGGGAAAACAACGACACCTGATGGGACGACTGGGATGCAGTTCGAGGGAAAAGATGGTTTCCCTGTTCATGAACACCGTCATCATCGTCCTGCCACCAATAATATGACATGTGAAACCTTGGCAGGAAGAAATATAACCTGAGCATCAAAGTCAGAATAAAAGGAGAACTCATGTTCGACTTCCCTGATGAACTGACAAAGCCTGGAGAATGCATGGGTTGAGGCCATGAAAACATCAGAAGATCCAAGCTCACTTACAGATTCAACTCATTGTGTGCAATCAAGAGATGAGAGTTCCACAGTGGGAGTGTCTCCAGATTAAAGGTTTTGGAGGACTTGCCCCAGGGGGGAGCACTGTGAAGAACACACACAAACAGATGAGTTTGCTCTGGAGATGGAAGATTAACATCTTTAGAGGGGGGCTGGGTTTTCAACTCTTTCTCCCACTGTCTAGGGTCAAGAATGACTCTGCATCACAGAATGGCTTTGAGAAAAGATGCCAGCCAAAGGTGTTTGTCACATAATCAGGACGAATTGTGTCACATACACAGTGAACATTTTTGACAATATGATGCATATAATTTCAAATTTTTAAATGACCTATTGTCCAGAGAAAGAACAAGGACACTCAGATTCCTGAAGGGCGGAATTAATGGTCACGCTTACGTTTGAATGATTACAAAATATGTTATTGAAGTTTGTTGAAACCTATTTGGATTTTCATGTGTGTAACTAGTGTTGTTGAACTGTTGTATTGTCTTTTGTGTTTAGGACTATGGTTATTTCCTTAATCAAGTCTATGATTGGACGATATGTTCAACTTCCTGACACTCATCTATTCTGGACTCTTCCCTTTCAGGATGATGAGATGTTATAACGATGTTTAAAGGATGTTGAGCCTTTTAGGCTCAAAGGGGGGATTGTATTGGCAGTTTTTATATTTGTGTTATAATTAATAGATGAAACAGACATATGTTGAAGGATGAATGAACAAATGTGGTTCTCGTGGTTTAACTTAACTTTACAAGTGTTGCTTAAGGTAAAAGATTATTTATGGCTTCCTCCCTTGTGTAAAACCTGGCAAAATGGTCACTGCAGGGATTTCTTACATGTATACAGAAGGGGGTCTTTTGTCTTGTAAATGAAGATAAGGGATCTCTGGGACAGATGGAACATGAAAGAGGTCACTACAGAGACAGGATGTCTGCACACCTTTATCAGAGATCAAAGAAGCTGATTGAAAACCTTTTGCTCCTCTTAGGGAGCTAGGTGGGCGGTGACCACATTCGCCTGTATAGGTGTTTATTTTACCTGCGCATAGTCTTGCAGGCAGGTCGCTATAGTATAGTGTTTACTTTACACAGTGTGTATTTCAGCTCCAACACACACGCACGCTGTAATAAAGTCATGTATTGTTATTGTGCCATATAAAGACCAGTTATAAGCTAATGTTCAATTGGTTTATATTGAAAATGTTTGTATTTCTTCCTGAGTGAAAACTGTTGTGATTAAGTGTGCATGTCCAGAATTCATTTCTGATGTCACTACAGTTAAGTATCACTGTAACCTGCACTATGTGATTATAGTAGCCCTGTTCACTTATATATGAGTGATAATGTGTATTAAGATGTTTGAAGTAAAGAGACATGAGATGTACACCAGAAGTGTGAGTAACACTGAGAACACATTCCATTACAAAGGAGAGGATAATTGAATGAATGTTTTATGCACTTTAAAATTGCAGTTATTAACTGAAACAGAGACTGACAGTCTGGATGATGAACTGAATGTTCCGTGTCTTTATTGCTGCTGTACTTTACAGACATACTTTGTTGCTGTGGTACCAATCCTGGGACCCGTAACATGTACTTTAGAAATTTGCAGTTATTGTCACTTTGTTTCAGGACCACTATGAATGGGGCATCCTCGAGAAAACAAGAACATGAAAATCAACATTCATCCTTAAACATCTTCACATATTAGACTCACCAGTTTTGTAACCCTAACCCTAACCCTCACTTCTCAAAGTCCACCCTAACATCCTTGTCGTGAGAGGTGGAAGCAGGTAATGCTGACCAATAGGGCACTGGTGAAGCTCATAGGCCAATCACCTGTGAAGTGGATAAAAATGATTACAGAAACATTGATGAAGAAAAAGAAACCCCGCAACCTGGGAGATGAAGACTCTCCAACCATACAGGCTGAAGAGGAAATGAAGACGCATTTCGAAAACCATACGGAGAGGGTGTGTCAGAATCTTCTATCTCCCAGGCAACCTACCAACATTGCAACCTGGAACATCAGGACCATGTACACAGCAGGAAAGACGTCAGTCATAGCAAGTGAGATGAGGAGATTCAAGATCTCTATCCTCGGTTTGTGCAAAACCAGATGGCTCCAGACGGGAGAGGTGAAACTGGCCGGTGGCGAGTCCATACTCTATTCTGGACACCCAGATGATAAAGCACCACACACAGAGGGAGTGGCTTTTATGCTCTCCAAAGAAGCACAGAGGGCCCTCATCAGCTGGGAGTCCATTAATTCCAGGTTAATCACTGCAAGATTCCAAACTACCCATAAAAGAATCAACCTCCAACTCATACAGTGTTATGCACCCACCAACAACACTGAGGAGGAAACAAAGGACATTTTCTATAACCAACTACAACAGCTACTCCAGGCCAGGAAAGAAAAATACATCACTCTACTTATGGGCGACATGAACGCAAAGGTGGGAAACAACAACAGTGGATACCAACTGGTAATGGGGAAACATGGAATCAGCTGCATGAACGAAAACGGTGAGAGATTTGCAGACATCTGTGCTGACTACAATCTGGTCATAGGTGGGACAGTCTTTCCCCATAAACCCATCCACAAAGCCACCTGGATGTCACCTGACCACACTACCGAAAACCAAATCGACCACATATGTATAAACAGGAAGTTCAGGCGCTCTCTCCTAGATGTCCGTGTGAAGAGGGAGGCAGACGCTGGGTCAGACCACCACCTACTGGCTGCAAAACTCCAGCTCAAGCTGAAGCGATGCAACAACCCCATCAACACAAGAACAAAGTTCAACATCCAGCTCTTCCAGGACATAGGAACAACTGAACTGTACCAGACCACCTTCCAGAACAGGTTCCAAGCCCTGCAAGAAGAAGAACACAAATCAGTGGAAGAGCACTGGAACAACCTGAAAAACATATGGAAGGAGGCATGCCTAGAAGTAGTGGGGAGAAAAACAAAAAAACATAAACCTTGGTTGTCAACAAACACACTGAAGAAAATTGAAGAAAGGAGGGCAAAAAAAGACACTAAACAAAAGCAAAACCCAAGCAAAAAAAGGCAGCAGCTCACAAAGAATATGAAACAGCAAATAAAGAGGTGAAGAAAAGTGCAAAATGTGACAAACGGAACTACATCGAGAATTTGGCACAGGAAGCAGCTGGAAAAAACAACCTCAAAGAACTCTACATGACCACCAAGAAACTAGCTGGAAAGTTTAGGCAGACAAACACTCAGATCAGGGACAAACAGGGATGACTCCTCACCACCAAGGAAAATCAACAGCAAAGGTGGACAGAACACTTTAGGGAGCTGCTCAACAGACCCCCTGCCCAAAAGGTAGAGATCCCACCAGCCACGCACATGCTTGACATCAACTGTGCCCCCCCAACAAGATCTGAGGTGAGGAAGGCCATCAAGGCATTGCGACGTGGCAAAGCAGCAGGGCCAGATGACATCCCATCAGAGGCTCTACAAGCGGATCTCGACACCTCAACCACCATGCTCCACCAGCGAATAAAGACCATATGGATTGAAGAAGGAAACATACCAACAGACTGGAAGGACGGGCTCATTTCTGTCATACCAAAGAAAGGAAACCTCAGGGATTGCAACAGCTACCGAGGGATCATGTTGCTATCAACACCAGGCAAAGTGTTCAGCCGCATCATCTTGGAGAGACTGCGTAAGGGGGTTGATGATGAACTGAGAGAAAACCAAGCTGGTTTCAGGAATGAAAGATCATGCAGCGACCAAATTGCTAGCCTCAGGATCATTATTGAACAGTCCATAGAATGGCAAACACCTGTTTATGTCAATTTCATAGACTTTGAAAAGGCATTTGACAGTGTAGACCGCGAAATGCTATGGAAACTCATGGCACACTATGGAATCCCCCCAAAGTATATCAATATCATTAAGAACATGTACTGGGACATGCAATGCAACGTACTCTTCCAGGGATGCGCACAAGAAAAATTCAAAGTGCTCAACGGCGTGAAACAGGGCTGCATGCTTTCCCCTTTCCTCTTCCTTCTGTGCATTGACTGGATCATGGTACAAACAACCCACAATAAAAGGACTGGCATCCAGTGGAGTCTGACAGGACATCTGGAGGATCTTGACTTTGCGGATGACATCGCACTACTCTCCCATAGCCACCAACAGATGCAGGACAAATCCAAACTGCTAGGAAAAACTGCAGCTGGACTTGGACTCAAAATAAATGGACCAAAAACCAAAGTAATGCGGATAAACACCAAGAACATGGACCCAATAACCATCGGGGACCAGACGCTGGAAGATGTTGACAAATTCACCTACCTGGGAAGTATGATAGCTGTTGATGGTGGGACAGAGGAGGACGTGAAGACAAGAATTGGGAAAGCAAGAACAACATTCAACATCTTAAACAAAATTTGGAAAAGTAAAAAAATCTCCCTCAAGACGAAGCTTAAAATCTTCAACTCCAACGTTAAAACCGTGCTGCTCTATGGCTCCGAAACCTGGAGAACCACCACTAACATCACGAACAAACTGCAAACCTTCATAAACCACTGCCTAAGACGCATCCTTGGAGTCTTCTGGCCAAACACAATTAGCAACATCAACCTGTGGGAATGCACAAAACAAGAAACAGTAGATATACAGCTGTTAAGGAGAAAATGGAGCTGGATTGGACACACTACGAAGAAACACAACAGCAATAACAAAACAGGCACTGACATGGAACCCACAAGGCAAACGGGGTAGAGGACGACCCAAAAACACCTGGAGAAGGAGCACAGAGCAGGAATTCAAGAAGAAGGGGCTGACGTGGAAACAGCTGGAGAGGATGGCTCAAGACAGACGAGGGTGGAAACAATTCATCAATGGCCTATGTTCCAAAAGGAATATAAAGGCCAAATAGATAGTTTTGTAACAGCTCATTGGAAAGAATGACATGATCTGGATTGAATTTCAGTATAAATGAAAAAATAAATGCTGTGATATTTGCTTTTGTGTTTACGTTCAATATTTCAATTGGCTGATATGGGCCTTTTAAGATATGCGCTGATATGAAAAGGTTTATTTTACAGGATAAACAATGTGCATTATGATTATATTTTACATTGAACATTTTTTTGTCTTAATACAAGTTCTATATATTCTGTAGTATTTGTGTTTTCTTTCAATTTATCTTTATTTCTTTAAAAATATTGTTTTACTTAAGCTTTATTGCCAATTTTATATATAAGTAATAGTTTTTTACTCCTTGATATCGGTATCGGCATTGGCCCCTAAAAAAAGCTTTTTCTGTATATTTTTGCTGCAGTCATGCAACAAAAGATTGAATGCAACCTGTGATGTTTTCCATTCGTACGTATATACACTACCGTTCAAAAGTTTGGGGTCACTTTGAAATTTCCTCAAAGAAAAGCACTGTTTTTTTCAATGAAGATAACATTAAATTAATCAGAAATACACTCTATACATTGTTAATGTGGTAAATGACTATTCTAGGTGGAAACCATCATTATTTTTAATGAAATATCTACATAGGTGTATAGAGGCCCATTTCCAGCAACTTTCACTCCAGTGTTCTAATGGTACATTGTGTTTGCTAATCGCCTTAGAAGACTAATGGATGATTAGAAAACCCTTGAAAACCCTTGTGCAATTATGTTAGCACAGCTGAAAACTGTTTTGCTGGTGAGAGAAGCTATAAAACTGGCCTTCCTTTGAGCTAGTTGAGTATCTGGAGCATCACATTTGTGGGTTCGATTATACTCTCAAAATGGCCAGAAAAAGAGAACTTTCATGTGAAACTCGCCAGTCTATTCTTGTTCTTAGAAATGAAGGCTATTCCATGCGAGAAATTGCGAAGAAACAGAAAATTTCCTACAACGGTGTGTACTACTCCCTTCAGAGAACAGCACAAACGGGCTCTAACCAGAGTAGAAAGAGAAGTGGGAGGCCCCGGTGCACAACTCAGCAAGAAGACAAGTATATTAGAGTCTCTAGTTTGAGAAATAGACGCCTCACAGGTCCTCAACTGGCAGCTTCTTTAAATGGTACCCGCAAAACGCCAGTGTCAACGTCTACAGTGAAGAGGCGACTCCGGGATGCTGGCCTTCTAGGCAGAGTGGCAAAGAAAAAGCCATATCTGAGACTGGCCAATATAAAGAAAAGATTGATATTGGCCAACGAACACAGACATTGGACAGAGGAAGATTGGAAAAAAGTGTTATGGACAGACGAATCAAAGTTTGAGGTGTTTGGATCACACAGAAGAACATTTGTGAGACGCAGAACAGGTGAAAAGATGCTGGAAGAGTGCCTGACGCCATCTGTCAAGCATGGTGGAGGTAATGTGATGGTCTGGGGCTGCTTTGGTGCTGGTAAAGTGGGAGATTTGTACAAGGTAAAAGGGATTTTAAATAAGGAAGGCTATCACTCCATTTTGCAACGCCATGCCATACCCTGTGGACAGCGCTTGATTGGAGCCAATTTCCTCCTACAACAGGACAATGACCCAAAGCACACCTCCAAATTATGCAAGAACTATTTAGGGAAGAAGCAGGCAGCTGGTATGCTGACTGTAATGGAGTGGCCAGCGCAGTCACCAGATCTCAACCCCATTGAGCTGTTGTGGGAGCAGCTTGACCGTATGGTACGCAAGAAGTGCCCATCAAGCCAATCCAACTTGTGGGAGGTGCTTCAGGAAGCGTGGGGTGAAATTTCTACAGATTACCTCAACAAATTAACAGCTAGAATGCCAAAGGTCTGCAATGCTGTAATTGCTGCAAATGGAGCATTCTTTGACGAAAGCAAAGTTTGAAGAACAAAATTAATATTTCAAATAAAAATCATTATTTCTAACCTTGTCAATGTCTTGACTATATTTTCTATTCATTTTGCAACTCATTTGATAAATAAAAATGTGAGTTTTCATGGAAAACACGAAATTGTCTGGGTGACCCCAAACTTTTGAACGGTAGTGTATACGTCTTTGTTATCATTCACAAATGACTCAGTGGAGGACGATGTCAGAAAGGACATCGTCCTAACAGATAACAGATTATAATTCAAATACATAATTGAATGTGTTCTTTCTTTTATCTTTATTAAACTGGGAAATCCCACCGGGACTCTGTAGATATTTCCTGTTTTATTTAGAAATAACTCACCTTAAGTGTCCTCAGTTTGACTTCCTGTCTGTGTGGGAGTTGTTTTTTTTTTTGGTCCCACCAGTGTCTCATCAGCCAGTTACTCATGTCTGCAGTTGTCAGCTGGTCTTTGCACCGTGAAGCTCTGCAGCTGCTGGATTTTTCCTCCACATGACGTCTCTGTTCTGACCGATGACTCCGGCTTTCAAGTGAAGACAAGAAGGTTTGTGTTTTATTGTGGCAGGAAACTCTTCTGTTGTACATTTAAACCTTTGTCTCAGTGGGAATACTTTTCTCCCACCTGCAAGTCTACATCATCAGCCACATGGTGGCACTGCAGCTTTTGATTTTATCTATGAATTATCTTTTGCAATAATCTCATCAAACCCTGATGAAAAAGAAATGTAATTGGGCCGTTTAACCAGAAACTTTATCATAAATAGCTATAAATGAAAATAAAACACAAATGCAGCCAAATATATAGAACATGAATGAATATGTTCTGCTTATTCTTTAAAATAAATGTGTTTCTTCTGTGTGGATCAGCAAATAAACACTGATGCAACACGTCACTGAACGGACTTTTACTGACATGAGGACATTGTTTTGCTGCTGTTGTTATTATGTTGGTGGGTTTTAAAAACCAGTCTAACCAGTGGAAAAGGGGCTTGAGACCAGGGAGAGTTGTTTCTCATCTGTTGTTAAAGCAACATTATGCAATTTTATTTACCTTAAAGCAGCAGCTTGATTAAAGTGAGTCTGATGTTTGAGTGTGAACATGTCAAAAAGAGTTAATCATCACATGTGGCTGCAGGTGGCGCTGTTCTTCAGTAACAGTTAGATAGTGTTGCTTTAAAGAGATCTTTACTGAACTGTGTAGACTGTTGCAATGAGTTCAAACCAGGTCTTTTCATATATATATATATATATAGTGAGAAAGTTCCTTTTGCATCCAGCTGTTAGTTTCGCACATTTTGTATTTTCAGCCACTGGATGGCGCTCTGTTGTGTTCCTCTCTGTTGATGTGTGATGCAGCTCACTGTGCTTCAGTGGCTGTTTGCATGTGATGCATGTTTATTATCACTGGATGATTTTGAAGTGGTTTTTCCTTCCTTTTGGAAGAAAGCTCCGTGTTTTTCCTGCTCAGTTCTTAGATCATGCAACGTCTGTGTGTTGTGTTTTGTTTCATTGTATTTTAATTACAGACAAATGTAAATTGAAAAATTGAAACCTGATTGTTAGAAATATTGTGGTGAAATAAACACAGTTTCAGTGTTGAACTCTTCTGGTTATTGCTACACACGTCTCTTAAACGTGTCGTCTCTGTCGCGGTTCTGTTGACTCACGAGATGAAGAAATCAGACTTTGAGTACAGGACGAGCTTCATCTGGAAAGAACTGAAAAATGGAAACATCTCGTTAAGGATCTCCAACCTGAAGCTGTCTGATGCTGGGAGATACCAGTGCAAGAGGCTTTGGAAGAACGGCCCTCGAGACACTTTGCTCTGGTTCTATAGAGAACCTTAAACCTCCCTGTTGCTAACATGTTGTAGAGAACGGCCTGAGCTTTGTTCCTAGTTCCAGTTGATTCAGGACCCGATCCAATCCAGCTCGACTCCGGCCCTGGCCACTTTAATGCTGGTCTGAGAGAAATTCAGTCTGATCTGTTTGGGCCCGAGTCAAAGTCTGAACCTTCAGGCCTGAGCCCAATGCAGACCAGTCCATTCCAGCACATTAACACGAGAACCACCCAGTCACATTTAATGGGGCTTGATCCCGACCCACTTGATTCAGCCAGAACCTGGTCCATTCAGACTTGACCCTGATCCGACCACATTAATGCAAGTCTGAATCTTCCCGATCCTCTCAGGCCTGATTCAGAACCTGTGGATTCCTTCAGGCTACAGTCGCATCTGATCCGACCTGAACAGTCCGGATTCTGAATCGTGTCCCTCTGTCAGATTTCTAACGACATGTGGTGTCTGAACTAAACGGTGTTCCACATCTGAAGGTGTCACCATCTGCTCCGGTAAATTTTCCAAATGTAAACAATAGAGTAAAGTAGATTTACGATGTGAGGGTGTGGATCTATCACAGATTCCTCCTGGTCGGGCTTCACTCTCCAGGTCACCAGTACAGTGTGTTACAGGTTTGGCTCATACAGTGGTTTTTGGGTGAGGTCAGTTAGTGCCTGACTCTTGTTTCCGGTCACAGATGTGGTAACGTCCTGTTTTATTCCTGTTTTCAGTCTGTGAGCCCAAACACTCGGAGGTTTTGAATGGAGCTGGAGGAGCGACTCTGCAGTGTGAGGTGAGCTACTGGCTGCTGGAGCCCGAAATCATCTTTCTGGACCATCAGGGAAACCAGATCCTCGCTGAAGAACCAAGAAGAGACGATAATGCCGGAGGATTTTTCACCGTGAGACGAAGAGCGACTCTCCAAACTACAACCAGCAGGTTCACATTTAGTTAAAGACCAACAAGAACCAAGCTTTTAGATTGATTTTAAATGTGTCACACAGTGATTTTTATAATACAAGACGTGACGAGTATTTCCACCTTGTTCTTGCACGTTCTCTTCCTGATTGGTTCTCATCAGTAGCAGCTTTTATTAAATTCCTTTGAATAAAACAGCCGCATATTTAATAAGTCTGGTAAAAAGGACAACGACTGAAACTTCAGGGCGGTGATTCTAGTCAGGTTATTGTTTTTTACTTTTCACAGGAAAACCATGTTAATCATTTAATAACAATGACAACATTAGAAAAAGGACATTTCCAATGATCAGAGATGTGATGTTTCTTTTTGTCACCTCAGTGTCACCTGCAGAGTTCAGCTTCTGCAGCTCCACATGTACAAGGACAAGAACATCCTCACACCAGGTAAAGCTCCTTCTATATTCATAAAGAAATGAGTCAAGGAATTCATTTCTGCTTCTTCTTGTGATTTCAGTCGCCTGCTTGACGTCCTGCAGTTTAACTTCCTGCTTCGCTGCTGCAGGAGCCATTTTATTTCCACTGCTGGTTACTGGAGTCGTCTTATGGAATAAATCTGAGTTTCTACTGATTATATAGACTGTATATAAAGACCATCAGCGTCTGTATATAAAGATGATCAGTGACTGTATATACAGACAATCACTGACTGTATATAAAGACCATCAGCATCTGTATATAAAGAAGATCAGTGACTGTATATAAAGACAACCAGCGTCTGTATATAAAGACAACCAGCGTCTGTATATAAAGTCCATCAGCGACAGTAGATAAAGACCATCAGTGACTATATATACAGACGATCAGTGACTGTATATAAAGACCACCAGCGTCTGTATATAAAGACCATCAGTGACTGTATATAAAGACAACCAGCATCTGTATATAAAGACAACCAGCGTCTGTATATAAAGTCCATCAGCGACAGTATATAAAGACCATCAGTGACTATATATACAGACGATCAGTGACTGTATATAAAGACCACCAGCGTCTGTATATAAAGACCATCAGTGACTGTATATAAAGTCCATCAGCGACAGTAGATAAAGACCATCAGTGACTATATATACAGACGATCAGTGACTGTATATAAAGACCACCAGCGTCTGTATATAAAGACCATCAGTGACTGTATATAAAGACAACCAGCATCTGTATATAAAGACAACCAGCGTCTGTATATAAAGTCCATCAGCGACAGTATATAAAGACCATCAGTGACTATATATACAGACGATCAGTGACTGTATATAAAGACCACCAGCGTCTGTATATAAAGACCATCAGTGACTGTATATAAACATCATCAGTGACTGTATATAAAGACCATCAGTGACTGTTTATACAGATAATCATTGACTGTATATGAAGACCATTAATGACTGTATATAAAGACAATCAGCGTCTGTATATAAATACAACCAGCGTCTGTATATAAAGACTTGCTTTAACATTTTCTTCACCAACAGCTTCTCTGGTTCTGTTTTCAAGCAGCATCACTGGCTGTGCCACGTGTGGTGACAGATGAAACTACAGACAATGATTCGTCGGAGCTTCAGTTTCTCATGTTGCAGAAAGACCGAGTCACCAGCCGCACATTTGATCAGGTGAGCCAGGGGCCCGACCTCAGGTCCAACCTCCGACATGAGCTCAGTTCTGTGGTTTGTCAACCCGACCAGCCGACATCTTTCTGCAGTCCATCCAGATCCTCACAAAACCACCCAAAACCCAGCTGCTGTGCCAGTCGCTACGATTCAACAGCAGCAGCCAACAGTAGTCA
The DNA here is from genome assembly GCA_006182925.3 of Reinhardtius hippoglossoides. Classification (NCBI taxonomy): domain Eukaryota; kingdom Metazoa; phylum Chordata; class Actinopteri; order Pleuronectiformes; family Pleuronectidae; genus Reinhardtius; species Reinhardtius hippoglossoides. Next base: position 37,523 of record VCHM03000081.1, read on the forward strand.
CCGTCCATCTGCCAACTTAGCCCAGAGCAAGTGTCCCAAACCTGGCGCCCAAAGGCAAAACGCCATCCAGGCCCCGCCCGCTTGATCCATCGACCTCGTCATAACAACAGCAGCCCAGAACTTTCCTGTCTGTTGTCCCGTTCAGAGACAAATCCACATGTAGACTTCTCCAGGCTCGAGTGCAGACGTCCTGCAGCGTTGCCTCCATCGACCCTGTCTAATCACCATGAAGCTTACGTGAAGCTGTAAAAGATTCAGATAAGTTTATTCAACCAAACTTATCTTTGTACGTAAAGTGAAGGTTTGTGAACCGTTTTTAAAAGTCTACTGAAACAAGGTAAGAACATTGTTTGCTGTTTTGAGCAAACATGATATTTCATCATTTATAACCTCACTAATCTTCAGAGGTGCTAGTGTTTGGGTGTTTGCCTGTTTCTAGCTTTTGCTAAACTAAGCTAAGGTAAGCTAAGCTAAGTTTACCACTTCTGTCAGTCGAACACTAGGGGGTGGGACTATATCCCATCTGGATTATGGAGAAAACACATAGATCATCATCGTTTCACCTTCGAGGTCGATTTTCTGTCGGTGATGGAGGATTTTAACGACTGGTGTAATGTGTCCAAAACTAAAGACACGATAATCCACTTCAGGAAGTAGCCTCCACCGATTCCCTCTGTTTTTATTCATGGCCGAGCTGTTGAAGTTGTCCATCAAATATCTGGGAACAACAATCAACAACAAACTCACATTTGAAGCCGACACTGATGCTGTTTGTGCAAAGGTCCACCAGCGATAAACGTCTTTCACAAGGGGAGAAGGTTTAATGTGGATTCTGCTCACAGATCTATAGAATCTATCCAAGATGAAAGACTTTGAGACGTAAGAACTTATTCGTCCCTTCGACCGTCGGCCTCAGTAAAGCATCATGTGATCTACAGGCCCTTATGTACATGTGCGTTGTGTGTATAGAATTATTACTTTCCTTTATTCTCTGCTGGCTGCAACACAAACGGACTCTTGGGGATAATAAAGTTTATCTTGAGCTGCTGCTTCACTCTATTTTATGTGACGTCATTATCTCGACTTTCTCTGATGTTCAGCAGGTTGTTTGTTTTATTCCCCTGATCTCTTACTTTTCCTCTGTGTGTGAAATCATCCACTTTTCTGCACTTTCACCTTTTTGCCATTTATTGCAATAGGTCTTAAATCCATGATGCTATAAACACACACAGAACCACTTACACACTGGTGCATGAAGGGATTTTTCATGTGCACAGTATTTCACATGAAATGTGAAGCTGGCATCTGCAACACGTTTTACACATTTCCATAGAAGCACATTTCTTTATTTCTTCACGACTTTTCATATTCATGATTTGTTACAATGAGATTTATTTACTTGAATATGCTTTGTACTGGTGATAAAGTGTTTGTGTACAGTTTATGATTTGACCTTTTTATTGTACTTTTATGATTCATTCATATATCAATGTGTAGAGTGGAGCTCTGACTGTGAAGCTTGTTCAAATGGTGTTTATATGTTTTCTGACAGACTTTTTACTTTTTACCAAACAGACACCACCAGAAATCCTGTTTTTATTTTCACATTATCTACTGATGTGAATTTTTACTTATAACTGCATATTTGAATGGCTTATACAAAGCTCTCGTGGAAGTAGTTTGTTGCTGTAGAAAATTAAGATCAGGTGTACGTGCATTGAGGAGGAAGTGGAGCTGAATTTCATCATTTGATTGTGACTCAGCGTCACCTCAACTTCTTTAAATCAGTTTCTGCTGTGACTAAGCAGGAGTCAGAATTTCATCGTACGGTCACTTTTCCAGGCATCAAAAGGCTTTTTACATTTAATTACAGTTCTATTTGTAGTTTGGGTAAAAGTAAATGTGATAAATTAAAACTAATGCTGCACATGGCTCTTGTTATGTTCTTATTCACACTGTGTGATTGAAGGTGATCACCAGCATTTCAGACATCATAGATACATGCTCTTTAAAAGTCTGCATTTTAAGCAGCAATCTTCATGCAGAGCATCTAGAGTCAGAGGAAGGATCCTGAAAAGACTCAATAAATTGGTATATTATCTTCTGATCTCCATGAAAGCCGTCGCTACCTCCACCCAGGAGCTCATGTTCTCACCCATGTCCATTGTTGTGTTTGTTGGTTTATCAGCAGAATTACACAAAAACTACTGAACCAATATCCACAAAACTTGGCAGAAGGATGGAACCAAGAACCCAATGAGTTTGGTGCAGAAACGGACAAAGGGGCAGGTAGTTTTTCACTTTGTTTAAAATGAACATTTTGGACTTTTCCACCAGTTTCCCAGTGAATGATTCCCATTTAGAGAACTGATATATTAGTGTTTGCAGATTGATTGAACTGGACTGTCGGGGCTCGGCGGAGGCACTCAGAGGTAAATTCTACATCTTGTGTCATTCTAGTGTTTATGAATTAAGTCAACACACAAATGTCAGATTATTTGCTTGCCTATAAATCAGTGATAATATAGACGTCTTTGGAATTAGAATTAGAATTAAAGGAAACATGTTGCGTGCTGTAGTTTTAACAACTGATTGCATGTTTCCCGTCAGGCAACATTGTTTCCTGTCATCAAAAAGTCAAAGACATCTTCCACAACATGAAATGATCATAATCTACAAAGATATTTTACACTGAAGACATATTTGAGGGAATACTACATTTTCTTTTTTACTGTATTAAATTTACATCAGTGCTATCCCCATTATTTCAGATATCATATAATTCAAAATGTTCAGTAACTATAACGACGACAGTTCTGTCTCGTGCAGGGACGTGTGGTATGCCCCAAAATATTTGATTTAATTACTTTAATAGTAATTTTTGCAACTGTAATATACGTGATAGTCACGTGGGTGAATGTTTCATATGCATTATGGAGAGATCAGTAAATGACAGCAGCACTCAGGTTGAACGTTTGGCACGGGAGCAGTTGCACCCCGTACTGTCTCTTTGGGGGTAACTTCCGCCCACATGCCAGATGCAGTCTGGATGATGAACTGAATGCTCCGTGTCTTTATTGCTGCTGCATTCATGCTGTATTTTACAGGTTAGTAGTGGGTGAGAGTCATCTAAATTAACTCCTAAAGCTTAGCTTGATCACCACGAGTGTCATTGAGACATATTGATGTTGTTTTGATTATTTTGTTGGACTGTTAAAAACTTTGAAACTCCGCTGGACAGTGAGGCGGGAGACACTCGCGCCACTAGGTGGGCGGTGACAACAATCGCCTGTATAGGTGTTTGTTTACCTGCGCGTAGTCTTGCAGGCAGGTCGCTATAGAATGGTGTTTACTTTACACAGTGTGTATTTCAGCACCGACACACACACACACACACGCTGTAATAAAGTCATGTATTGTTATTGTGCCTTATAAAGCCCAGTTATAAGCTAATGTTTAATAGGTTTATATTGAAAATGTTTGTATGTCAAATTGTGTTGAATTTGATTAAGATGCAGTCTGGATGATGAACTGAATGCTCTGTGTCTTTATTGCTGCTACATTCATGCTGTATTTTACAGACATACTTTGTTGCTGTGGTACCAATCCTGGGACCCATAACAAATTTTCGGGGCTCGTCCGGGATCTCTCTCCATAAGAATAATCAAGGGGAGCAGATCCAGTGATATCAGAACCCCGAGGCCAAGGCGAGGTGACGTGATTACAGCCGTGACAACAGCTGGTGGGTGTCCACGAGGGGAGATCAGAGTCCAAGGAGGGTCTTCATTTTTCCAAGGGAACCACACTGCTGTTTCATCACACACATCATGTCCACCGCACGCAAAATAAACTCGTATGGGAAACATCAAAAAAAGAAACTTGTTCAAACTCTCGGGCAGCGACGTATACCAGCTTGCACGGGACATCGCAAACTGACAAATAAAGTACACCCGATTTGAAGGTCCACAGATGAAAAGGAAAGTTTGTGTTGATTATATCCTTGACTATATGAAACTCTGATACTTAACTCAGTTTTGAGGGATGGGGGGAATGAGTTCAGTTGTTAATGTTGAACAATTTGGGTACGTGAGAATTAATGATCGTAATACAGTTTGTCATTGCAAAATGGGGTTTAACTAGGAAACATGAGACACTCCACAACTACATCAGATAAACATCGTAGATCAAAATCCCTGGGGAAAATTTTGGTACCCCTGATTTGTCAAAAACACCCGAAAAGATTTTTGTTTTTCCCCCCCCCCACAGTCCCAAAAAAAAACCCCGGAAAAACCCTTTTGGGGCAGACCAACCACCGTTTTAAAATGTGGAACCCCCTCCAAGTAAATTTTCCCCAAGAAAAGGGGGGGAAAAGGGGGGTAAAAACCAAACTACAACCCCAAAAAAATTTTTTGCAAATGAAAACACTCACAGTTTTTGGGGGAGGGGCCCCCGGGCCAAAAAAATTTCCCCGTTCCCCATCCCAGGTACGGTTTGGGTGGAAGAAAAAAAGGGTTTCCTTTTTTAAAGGGGGCCGGGGCCCCTCTTCCGCGTTTTGGGGGGGTTTAAAAAAAAAAAGGGGGGGCAAAATTGGGGCCCCAAAAACTTTGAATTACATATAAAAAGTATTTTTTAAGGAAGATGACGAAAAGGGAAAACCGGGAGGGGGTTTACAGGGACAGAAGTGATTTTCCAGCTTTTTGGGGAGAAAATTTAAAACCCGGTGCCCTTTTAAAAATTGCTCACCCCAAAAAAAGTGACATCCAATCGGTGGGGAAATTTAAAAAGGGTTTTCCTTTTGGCCTCATCTTGGTGGGGGGGGGGAAGGCCGTCCCCGGGGGGTTCCCCCGGAAAAAAAAGGGCAAAAAAACAAAATTGGAAAAAGAAAAAAAACCCCTTAAAAAAATTTTTTGGGGTTTTTCCCATGATTATGTTGGGCATCTTTCAGGGCCCCAAAGGGGGGGGGGAAAAAAACAAACATTCACCCCTTAACCTTGGGGAAAAACCCTCCCCGGAAAAATTTTCCTTTTCACCCATTTACCAGGGCCAAAAGGGGGCCCCCGCCAAAACCCAACCCCGGTTTTTAAGAACCCCAAAGGGAGACCATCCTCTCGAAAAAATCAAAAAACCGATTTTAAGGGGAAAAAAATTTCAAATAAAGTTATTTGGGGAAATTCTCAGCGACGAAAAAATGGGGCACCAGCGGGAGGGTTTGGGGGTTTGGTCTCCGACCCGGGGAAACAACAATTTTTTCACCGTGTGCGAGTGGTGTTTTTGGGCAAATAGGACCAAGAAAAAAGAACCCCAACCAAACCAGCTCCCCTGCCAGGTTTGAGACCCCTGACCAAAAAAGGGTTGCCCCCTTTTTTAAAAAAGGCCAGCAAAAAAAAAAACTATGACCCCAACCCACCCAAAGTCTTGTTTTCCCGCCCCGTGCTTGGTTTTAAACACCCTGTAAAATTTTAACCATTTTTCCCAAAAAAAAAAACCCCCCTCCAACCCAGGCCAAAACCCCTTTTCAAAGGGGGAAGGGGGAAAAAAAACCCCCCCCGTACCAACGTCACACCAGGGCCCCTTGGGGAAAAGTAACCCCTTTTTGGGGTGGGGGGGGGCCCCCGGGCAAAGGGGGTTGGCTGCCTTTAAAAAAAGAGGGCCAAGGCCCCAGGGGAAAAAGAGAACCGGGCCCCCGTTTGAAAAGGGCAACCAGAGGCCCCGGGGTTTTTCCGGGGAAATTCAGTTCCCCCAAAAAACCCCCCGTGTAAAACAGGTACCAAAATGCCAAAAAGTGTGACAAAGGGGGCGGGACACCTTTCCCCAAAAAAAAAAACCGAAAAACCCCGGGGATGACCCCCGAAAGCAAAACCCAAGATAGGCCAAAAAAAAGTTTGGTCAAAAAATTTTATCAGTGGATGCAGGGCAGGTTGGTTTTTTTTTGGTCCCAAGTAAAAAATCAATTGGGCCCCGGGCGTTTTGGGGAGGGAGGGGGACCCTTTTTTCCCCAAAAAACCCAGCAGCCACTTTTAAAAGGGGTCCTGACCAAAAAGGGGAAAAGGGGCCACAAAATATTTAAAAATTTTTTCCCAAAAGGGCAGTTTAAAACCAAGGGGGGAATGGGTTTTGGGCGTTTTTGTCAACCCACTGGGAAAAAGACAATCCAAACCTTGCAATTTTTGGTCCCCCTTCCCCCGGGCAGCCGCTCAGTATCCCCCCCCTTTATTAGGAGGGTAATGTTCCCAGGAAAAAAAAAAATGGACAAGAGGGGTTCGGAAAAATGCCCCCGCCACCCCTTTTTTAGGTCTCTTTTTAAGAGCCCTTTTGGGAATGGAAAAAAGAACAAAACCAAGCGGGGGGTTAAATTCATTCCCGGCCCCCCAAAAACACCCCCCCCCAAAATTTGGCAAACCCCAAAACAGTAGGCCGGGAAAAATTGGGGCTAAACCCCAGCTGGGAAAAAAAAATTTCGGTACGGTGGGGGGTTTTCCAAAACCTTAAAATTCAAAAACCTCTGACTCTGTTGGGGCCCATATGAAAATTCCCCCCCAAAAGAAATACCTTTTTAACAGCTGATGTGGGGGGAAACTTAATGGTTTTAATGGCCCCGAAAAAGGGGCCGGGGGCATTCAAAGTAAAAGGACATTTTTTGGCAGTTTACTTTAAAATGTTAAGTTTCCCAAAATGTCCCCGGTCGTTCCAACTGGGAAAAACCGGACCCCTTTTTAGGCATTTTTTTTATGATGTTAAGTTTCCGAAAGGGGCCGGGGCATTTAAATGACCTGGACAATTTGGGGGGAATTAACCCCCAATGTTAAATTTCCTTTTTTTTTAAGGGGCCCAAGTAATTTCTCCCCCCCAAGCCCCCAATGTCTGGGGACCCCCTCTAGGCATTTTTTTTACCCCAAGGAAAAAGGGTGCCGACGAGGTTTTTCCCGGCCCCTTTAAAATGACCTGGACATTTTTGGAAAAGGATTTTTTTTCAATGTTTTAATGGGTAGAATGTCGGTCATTTTTAAGGGGTGGACATTTGGAAATTTTTATTTTAAGTTAAATGCCTGCAAATGTGGCCCCTTTTAACGGGGGACATTTGTAGTCATTTTTGGTTCCCCAAGGGGTTTGTGCCAGAAGTGGTTTTCCCGGTCCCCTTTTTCAAAAAAACCTTTTGGAAAAATTTTTAGGAAAATTTTGGGTATAATGTTAAAAAGCCCCCAAAAATCCCCCCCAAACAGTTAAATTAAAAACCGGGGGATTTTCGGCATTTTGACTTTAATGTTTAAAAAGCCTAAAAAGGGTTCCCAAGTATTCCCTTTTCCCAAGCACAAGTGGTTGGCCATTTTTTAAGGGGAAGGGGGAAATTTTTTGGGGGTTTTACCTAATGGTTAAATGCCTTTGAAGTGGGTTTTCCCGGTCAATTTTAAAAAAAAACCGGGGGAATTTTTAAAGGGATTTTAATTTTTTTAAAGTTAAGTGCCTTTTGGGGGCCCCCCAATAATTTCTTCCCTTAAAAACAAGTTTTTGGGCATTTTTTGGCATTTTTTACAAAAAAAAAAGGTGCCAAAGGGTCCGGTTTTTCTAAAATTTTCCTGGAAAATTTTTTTGGCATTTTACTGTAAAATTAAAATGGGGCCGACAAAAGTTCCCCCTCAATTTTAAAATCAAAAAATATTTGAGGGTTTGTGAGTCCGGACCCAAAGGGAAAACCAAAACCCCATGCCCCAGTTTTGTGAGCCCAGGACCAGTTTTCCCAACTCCCTTGGGGCCGGGTCAGTAGCTTTTCCTGGCCCCCCGGGGGGGTAGAAAGGGGGAGATAGATAGTCGATTTTAAGGGGAAAAATAGTTTAAAATAGATAGATAAGAAGATAGATAGATAGTAGATAAAATGGGGAAAAAGATAGATAGATAGTAGATAGATAGAAAAAATAGTAGATAGATAGATAGGGTTTTATAGATAGATAAAAAAGAAGGACAGATAAAAAGGAAGATAGGATAAGATAGAAGGATAGATAGATAGATAGATAGATAGATAGATAGATAGAAGATAGATAGATAAGATAGGATAGATAGATAGATAGATAGATAGAGATAGATAGATAGATAGATAGATAGAAGATAAATAGATAGATAGATAGATAGATAGATAGATAGAAGGAAGGATATATAGAAGGAAGATAGATGGAAGGAAGGATGGAAGATGGAAAGAAGGATGATGATGGAAGGGGAAGGATATATAGAAGGAAGGATAGAAAAAAAAAAAAAAAAAAAAAAAAAAAAAAAAAAAAAAAAAAAAAAAAAAAAAAAAAAAAAAAAAAAAAAAAAAAAAAAAAAAAAAAAAAAAAAAAAAAAAAAGGAAGATAGATAGATAGATAGATAGATAGATAGATAGATAGATAGATAGATAGATAGATAGATAGATAGATAGATAGATAGAAGAAGGATAGATAGAAGGAAGGATAGATAGATAGAAGGATAGATAGAAGGAAGGAAGGATAGATGGAAGGATAGATGGAAGCAAGGAAGGAAGGAAGAAAGGAAGGATAGATAGATAGAAGGATAGATAGAAGGAAGGAAGGATAGATGGAAGGATAGATGGAAGCAAGGAAGGAAGGAAGGAATGAAGGAGGAAGGAAGGAAGGAAGGAAGGAAGGAAGGAAGGAATGATAGATAGATAGATAGATAGATAGATAGATAGAAAAAAAAAAAAAAAAAAAAAAAAAAAAAAAAAAAAAAAAAAAAAAAAAAAAAAAAAAAAAAAAAAAAAAAAAAAAAAAAAAAAAAAAAAAAAAAAAAAAAAAAAAAAAAAAAAAAAAAAAAAAAAAAAAAAAAAAAAAAAAAAAAAAAAAAAAAAAAAAAAAAAAAAAAAAAAAAAAAAAAAAAAAAAAAAAAAAAAAAAAAAAAAAAAAAAAAAAAAAAAAAAAAAAAAAAAAAAAAAAAAAAAAAAAAAAAAAAAAAAAAAAAAAAAAAAAAAAAAAAAAAAAAGGGGGGGGGGGGGGGGGGGGGGGGGGGGGGGGGGGGGGGGGGGGGGGGGGGGGGGGGGGGGGGGGGGGGGGGGGGGGGGGGGGGGGGGGGGGGGGGGGGGGGGGGGGGGGGGGGGGGGGGGGGGGGGGGGGGGGGGGGGGGGGGGGGGGGGGGGGGGGGGGGGGGGGGGGGGGGGGGGGGGGGGGGGGGGGGGGGGGGGGGGGGGGGGGGGGGGGGGGGGGCTTTTAAAACATAAGATCATTTCATCTAAGGCTATTTTAGTTAAATGAACTAGTCTCAGATCAACAAAATAGATTTATTGTCCCTCACTGAGACGTGGCTGCATCCTGAGAATATGTCAGTCTAAATGAATCTACCCCCCCAGTCATGTAAATAAAACACACGTTCCCAGAGAATTTGGTCGAGG
>VCHM03000082.1:0-46626 GCA_006182925.3 Reinhardtius hippoglossoides
CCCAACACTCGCCCCTCAGCAACTGCAATCAGCGATGTCCGCGTACACCGTAGGTCAGTGGAGTCGATGTCTGGTGAAGAGATTAAAAGCAAAGTATCACAAAGAGAAACTGCTGCTGAAGTCAAATGACAGAAAGTACAAATAAAGGGTCATATAGACGAGTTCCTCACCAGCTGTCTCTGTTTGCAGTGACAGACAACCGATAACTCAATCAATCAATCAATCAAATTTTATTTGTATAGCCCATATTCACAAATCACAATTTGTCTCATAGGGCTTTAACAGGTGTGACATCCTCTGCCCTAACCCTCAACAAGAGTAAGGAAAAACTACTAAAAAACCTTTTAACAGGGTAAAAAGAACGTAGAAACCTCAGAGAGAGCCACATGTGAGGGATCCCTCTCCCAGGATGGACAGAAGTGCAATAGATGTCAAGTGTAAACATGACCAGATAAGGTTTTACAGCATTGATAAGGGAAAACAGGGAATTGGTGGATTAATGTCATTAACGGTCAAGTATCTGAGGAGAAGTACTCCTCTCTGTATCAGCAGTCCTGCTGCAATCATAGTCTATGGACAGCAGCCAGCAAGATCATGATACACCATCAAGATCGGATGCCACTATAGTCCACAGTCATTGTCCACTGCCGCCATTTAGGATCCATCGTCAGCTGCCACCTCGGTCGTGGTCCACCACCATTATCGGATGCCAACACGATAAAGGATCCGCCTTTATTACCACGATCAGCCAGCACGATACAGAATCCGCCATACTGGATCCACCATTACGATCTCTGATACACGATCCACAGATCCTAATCCATGATGTGGCCACAGCTGCGGCCCCGGATCTGCGGACGATAGGGCAAAGGGACTCCGGGGAAGAAGTCAAGTCAGTAACATGTATTGATGGGATATGAATTACATTGATGTGATAACAGTTTGAGAAGTGGAAGGAGAAGCAGGAAAGAAGCTCCGAGTGTCATGTGTCCCCCGACCTTCTAGACCTATAGCAGCATAACTAAGAGCAGGTCCAGGATAAGCCTGGACCGGCTCTAACTATAAGCTTATCAAAAAGGAAGGTTTTAAGCCTACTCTTAAACATACAGATGGTGTCTGCCTCCGAATTGAAAGTGGGAGATGATTCCACAGGAGAGGTGCTTGGTAGCTGAAGGTTTGGTCCTACTCACTTTTAGAGACTTTCGGGACGAAAAGTAATCCTGAGTTCTGGGAGCGCAGTGCTCTAGTGGGGTTATATGGTACTATCAGCTCTTTAAGATATAGTGGTGCCATATTATTAAGGGCCTTGAAGGTGAGGAGAAGAATTTTAAATTCTATTCTAGATTTAACCGGAAAGCCAGTGTAGTGAAGCTAATACTGGAGAAATGTGCTCTCTTTTATTGGTTCTTGTCAGGACACGTGCTGCGGCATTTTGGACAAGCGGCAGAGTCTTAAACGATTTACTGCTGGAGCCTGATAGTAATGAATTACAATAATCCAATCTGGATGTAACAAAAGCGTGGACTAGTTTTTCTGCATCCTTTTGCGAGAGGACATGTCTGATTTTTGCAATATTACGCAAGTGAAAAAAGGCGGTCCTAGAAATTAGTTTTAGGTGAGAATTAAAGGATAAATCAGGGTTGAAGATCACTCCCAAGTTCCTGACTGTTTCATTGGAAGCAAGGGCAATGTCGTCTAGCGCAGCTATATTATTAGATATTGTATCTCTAAGGTGTTTAGGGCCAAGTATTAGAACCTCTGTTTTATCTGAGTTTAATAAGAGAAAATTGCAGGTCATCCAGGTTTTTATGTCCTTGAGACATGCTTGGAGTTTAGTTATTTGATTACTTTGTTCAGGTTTTATTGACAAATATAACTGGGTGTCATCCGCATAGCAGTGGAAATTTACCGAGTGTGTCTGATAATGTTTCCGAGTGGAAGCATATATAATGAGAATAAAATTGGGCCGAGCACAGAGCCCTGTGGAAACACCATGGTTAACTTTGGTGCGCACAGATGACTCATCATTAATTTGCACGAATTGGGAGCGATCAGAAAAATAGGATTTAAACCAGTTAGGGCGGTTCCTTTAATGCTAATTAACTGTTCCAGTCTCTGTAATAAAATGTTATGGTCAATTGTGTCGAATGCTGCACTAAGATCTAACAGAACGAGGACCGACACAAACCCCTGATCTGAAGCTATTAGAAGGTCATTAGTGACTTTAACCAAGGCTGTCTCTGTGCTATGATTAGCTCTAAACCCCGACTGAAAGTCTTCATATATATTATTTTCCTGGAGAAACTCACCCAGCTGATTGGCTACAACTTTTTCTAGTATTTAGACAGGAAGGGGAGATTAGATATAGGTCTGTAATTTGCTAAAACCTCTGGGTCTAAGGTGGGTTTTTTAAGAAGGGGTTTGATTACAGCTATTTTAAAAGACTGTGGTACATATCCTGATGATAATGACAGATTTATTGTGTTTAGTAACGAACTATCAATTAGGGGCAGAATTCTTTAAGTAATTTTGTAGGAATGGGATCTAAGATACAAGTTGTTGGTTTAGAACCTGAGATTAGTTTGGTCAGCTGATCAAGGGTGATCAGAGAGAAGCTGTCTAAATAATTGGTAGGATTCTCAGCCGTTTCTGAGATTTCGGTTCTTGGTAGGGTATTAGTGCCAATTGAGGGCAGGAGATGGTTGATTTTATTTCTAATAGTTAGAATTTTATCATTAAGAAATTCATAAAGATATTGCTATTTAGGGATCGAGGAATACTGGGTTCGGTGGAGGTGTGACTCTCTGTCAGCCTGGCTACGTGCTGAAGAGAAACCTGGGGTTGTTTTTATTCTCTTCTATTAGTTTTGAGTAGTAGGCAGCTCTTGCTTTGTGGAGGGCCTTCTTATATGCTTTAACACTACTCTTCCAGTCTAGGAGATATTCAACACGGTTGCTGGGAGCGCCACCTCCTTTCTAGTTTTCTTGATACTTATTTAACTCATGTGTCTTGGAATTATACCACGGAGCTAATTTACTATGTTTTACACATTTCTTTTTTAGAGGCGCTATTGAGTCTAATGTTAATCGTAATGAGTTTACAGAGCTATCGACGAGATGGTCAATCTCAGTGGAGCTAGGGTTTTTAATGAATTTGTTGTTCATATCGATGGATAATACGGGTTTAAATGTAATTGGAATTATTTCCTTAAATTTAGCTACAGCACTATCAGGTAAACATCTAGAAAATGAGTTTATTATTAGTGGCATATATTCTGATAGTGAAAAATCAAAGGTTATTAAATTATGGTCGGATAGAATTGGATTGTGCGGAAGTACCGTTAGATGTTCAATTTTGACACCGTATGATAGTATAAGGTCAAGTGTGTGGTTACAACAATGAGTAGGTTGGTGTACACACTGACTGAAACCAATTGAGTCTAATATCGAAATAAATGCTACGCTAAGGCTATCTTTATTATTATCAACATGAATATTAAAGTCACCAACAATAATAATTTTATCGGTCTTTAGGACTAGGTTTGATAAAAACTCAGGGAATTCCGTTAAAAATTCAGTATAATCCCCAGGGGCACGGTAAACTACAGCAAATATGATTGGCTGTTGGTGTTTCTTGGATTGGCGTGGAAGATTAAGAACAAGACATTCAAATGAGTTGTAGCTTAGTTTAGGTTTAGGATTAATTGATAGACTGGAGTTAAAAATAGCAGCAAACTCCACCTCCTCGACCAAATTCTGGGAACGTGTGTATTTACATGACTGGGGGGAGTAGATTCATTTAGACTGACATATTCATCAGGATGCAGCCACGTCTCAGTGAGGGACAATAAATCTATTTTGTTATCTGAGACTAGTTCATTAACTAAAATAGCCTTAGATGATAATGATCTTATGTTTAAGAGACCACATTTAAAGGTCTTTGTTTCCTGAGTTGTTGCAGAGGTTGTGTTAATTTGTATTAGATTTTTTTGTGGAATTCTCCCTCTGTCATTGTTTGATTTAACTAATTTAATGGGACGGTGGACAGACACAATCTCTATGGGTTTGTGGTTGTGTGACTGATCCAGAGGGAGCGCAGAGAAGTGTTTAGCACTGCAGCTCTGCTTCCTGGTCCCAATCTCTGGGTTGTCATTTAATAGACTGAGTAATATTCCTAGATAAGAGAGATGCCCCATCCCAAGTGGGATGAACGCCGTCTCTCCTAACAAGACCAGGTTTCCTCCAGAAAGTTTGCCAATTATCTACAAAGCCAACACCGTTTACAGGACACCACCTCGACAGCCAGCGGTTAAAAGACAACATGCGGCTAAACATGTCATCACCTGTGGTGTTCGGGAGAGGGCCAGAGAAAACTACTGTGTCCGACATCGTTTTTGCGAAAGCACACACTGACTCCACATTAACTTTAGTGACCTCCGACATACGAAGCCGGGAGTCGTTGCTGCCGACGTGAATTACGATCTTACTATATTTCCGTTTAGTTTTAGCCAGCAGCTTCAGTTTAGATTCGATGTCGCCGGCTCTGGCCCCTGGAATGCAATTGACTATGGTCGCTGGTGTCGCTAACCTCACGTTTCTCAGAACCGAGTCGCCAATGACCAGAGTTTGCTTCTCAACGGGTGCGTCGCTGAGTGGAGAAAATCTATTTGAAACGTGAGCTGATGGGTCTTTAATAGTGGGCTTTTTAAGGGTAGCACTATACCCCCTCCGGACAGTCACCCAGCCGCCCTGGGCTCCCGGCTGCACGGGACAAGTCGAGGGACTGCTAACGGAGGCTAAGCTAGGTGCTAAGCTAGGTGGCTCCGCGGCGGCTAGCGGGGGCTGGCTAACTACAGCTAACGGAGGTTCTAAGCAGCGGAGCCGAGCTTCTAAGTCGCTAAGCCTCGCCTCCATCGCTACCAACACACTACATTTATTACATGTACCACTACTGTTAAAGGAGGCAGAGGAGTAAGTAAACATGAGACACTCGGAGCAAGAGAGAGCAGGGGAGCAAGAGAGAGAAGCCATCGTAACTATAGACTTAGCCGTAGTAATATAGAGAAACAGTTGTGTTAGCAGAGGAGCTAGTTCAGAGACAGCGACCACCACCAGCGGCAGGAAAACAGGAAGTGACGCGCCTTGCTTACTGTAGTACGTAGAGTAGAGTCTCAAAGCCACGAGGCCAACAATCAAAACACCTCCTGCCGCCAATCAATCAATCAATCAAATTTTATTTGTATAGCCCATATTCACAAATCACAATTTGTCTCATAGGGCTTTAACAGGGTGTGACATCCTCTGCCCTTAACCCTCAACAAGAGTAAGGAAAAACTACTAAAAAACCCTTTTAACAGGGTAAAAAGAACGTAGAAACCTCAGAGAGAGCCACATGTGAGGGATCCCTCTCCCAGGATGGACAGAAGTGCAATAGATGTCAAGTGTAAACATGACCAAGATAAAGGTTTTAGCAGCATTGATAAGGGTAAACAGGTGAATTGGTGGATTAATGTCATTAACGGTCAAGTATCTGAGGAGAAGTACTCCTCTCTGTATCAGCAGTCCTGCTGCAATCACAGTCTATGGACAGCAGCCAGCAAGATCATGATACACCATCAAGATCGGATGCCACTATAGTCCACAGTCATTGTCCACTGCCGCCATTTAGGATCCATCGTCAGCTGCCACCTCGGTCGTGGTCCACCACCATTATCGGATGCCAACACGATAAAGGATCCGCCTTTATTACCACGATCAGCCAGCACGATACAGAATCCGCCATACTGGATCCACCATTACGATCTCTGATACACGATCCACAGATCCTAATCCATGATGTGGCCACAGCTGCGGCCCCGGAATGCGGACGATAGGGCAAAGGGACTCCGGGGAAGAAGTCAAGTCAGTAACATGTATTGATGGGATATGAATTACATTGATGTGATAACAGTTTGAGAAGTGGAAGGAGAAGCAGGAAAGAGAAGCTCCGAGTGTCATGTGTCCCCCGACCTTCTTGACCTATAGCAGCATAACTAGAGCAGGTCCAGGATAAGCCTGGACCGGCTCTAACTATAAGCTTTATCAAAAAGGAAGGTTTTAAGCCTACTCTTAAACATACAGATGGTGTCTGCCTCCCGAATTGAAAGTGGGAGATGATTCCACAGGAGAGGTGCTTGGTAGCTGAAGGTTCTGGCTCCTACTCTACTTTTAGAGACTTTCGGGACGACAAGTAATCCTGAATTCTGGGAGCGCAGTGCTCTAGTGGGGTTATATGGTACTATCAGCTCTTTAAGATATAGTGGTGCCATATTATTAAGGGCCTTGAAGGTGAGGAGAAGAATTTTAAATTCTATTCTAGATTTAACCGGAAGCCAGTGTAGTGAAGCTAATACTGGAGAAATGTGCTCTCTTTTATTGGTTCTTGTCAGGACACGTGCTGCGGCATTTTGGACAAGCTGCAGAGTCTTTAACGATTTACTGCTGGAGCCTGATAGTAATGAATTACAATAATCCAATCTGGATGTAACAAAAGCGTGGACTAGTTTTTCTGCATCCTTTTGCGACGAGGACATGTCTGATTTTTGCAATATTACGCAAGTGAAAAAAGGCTGTCCTAGAAATTAGTTTTAGGTGAGAATTAAAGGATAAATCAGGGTCGAAGATCACTCCCAAGTTCCTGACTGTTTCATTGGAAGCAAGGGCAATGTCGTCTAGCGCAGCTATATTATTATATATACCCCACGAAGAAGATGAGCTTTTCTGATGGAATCACGTACACATTCAAATATTAAAGCATTATTAAAACCCCCTGAGGAATTCTTCACCGATGGGCCGGGAGTCGTTGCTGCCGACGTGAATTACGATCTTACTATATTTCCGTTTAGTTTTAGCCAGCAGCTTCAGTTTAGATTCAATGTCGCCGGCTCTGGCCCCTGGAATGCAATTGACTATGGTCGCTGGTGTCGCTAACCTCACGTTTCTCAGAACCGAGTCGCCAATGACCAGAGTTTGCTTCTCAACGGGTGCGTCGCTGAGTGGAGAAAATCTATTTGAAACGTGAGCTGATGGGTCTTTAATAGTGGGCTTTTTAAGGGTAGCACTATACCCCCTCCGGACAGTCACCCAGCCGCCCTGGGCTCCCGGCTGCACGGGACAAGTCGAGGGACTGCTAACGGAGGCTAAGCTAGGTGCTAAGCTAGGTGGCTCCGCGGCGGCTAGCGGGGGCTGGCTAACTACAGCTAACGGAGGTTCTAAGCAGCGGAGCCGAGCTTCTAAGTCGCTAAGCCTCGCCTCCATCGCTACCAACACACTACATTTATTACATGTACCACTACTGTTAAAGGAGGCAGAGGAGTAAGTAAACATGAGACACTCGGAGCAAGAGAGAGCAGGGGAGCAAGAGAGAGAAGCCATCGTAACTATAGACTTAGCCGTAGTAATATAGAGAAACAGTTGTGTTAGCAGAGGAGCTAGTTCAGAGACAGCGACCACCACCAGCGGCAGGAAAACAGGAAGTGACGCGCCTTGCTTACCGTAGTACGTAGAGTAGAGTCTCAAAGCCACGAGGCCAACAATCAAACACCTCCTGCCGCCAATCAATCAATCAATCAAATTTTATTTGTATAGCCCATATTCACAAATCACAATTTGTCTCATAGGGCTTTAACAGGGTGTGACATCCTCTGCCCTTAACCCTCAACAAGAGTAAGGAAAAACTACTAAAAAACCCTTTTAACAGGGTAAAAAGAACGTAGAAACCTCAGAGAGAGCCACATGTGAGGGATCCCTCTCCCAGGATGGACAGAAGTGCAATAGATGTCAAGTGTAAACATGACCAAGATAAAGGTTTTAGCAGCATTGATAAGGGTAAACAGGTGAATTGGTGGATTAATGTCATTAACGGTCAAGTATCTGAGGAGAAGTACTCCTCTCTGTATCAGCAGTCCTGCTGCAATCACAGTCTATGGACAGCAGCCAGCAAGATCATGATACACCATCAAGATCGGATGCCACTATAGTCCACAGTCATTGTCCACTGCCGCCATTTAGGATCCATCGTCAGCTGCCACCTCGGTCGTGGTCCACCACCATTATCGGATGCCAACACGATAAAGGATCCGCCTTTATTACCACGATCAGCCAGCACGATACAGAATCCGCCATACTGGATCCACCATTACGATCTCTGATACACGATCCACAGATCCTAATCCATGATGTGGCCACAGCTGCGGCCCCGGAATTGCGGACGATAGGGCAAAGGGACTCCGGGGAAGAAGTCAAGTCAGTAACATGTATTGATGGGATATGAATTACATTGATGTGATAACAGTTTGAGAAGTGGAAGGAGAAGCAGGAAAGAGAAGCTCCGAGTGTCATGTGTCCCCCGACCTTCTTGACCTATAGCAGCATAACTAAGAGCAGGTCCAGGATAAGCCTGGACCGGCTCTAACTATAAGCTTTATCAAAAAGGAAGGTTTTAAGCCTACTCTTAAACTACAGATGGTGTCTGCCTCCCGAATTGAAAGTGGGAGATGATTCCACAGGAGAGGTGCTTGGTAGCTGAAGGTTCTGGCTCCTACTCTACTTTTAGAGACTTTCGGGACGACAAGTAATCCTGAATTCTGGGAGCGCAGTGCTCTAGTGGGGTTATATGGTACTATCAGCTCTTTAAGATATAGTGGTGCCATATTATTAAGGGCCTTGAAGGTGAGGAGGAAGAATTTTAAATTCTATTCTAGATTTAACCGGAAGCCAGTGTAGTGAAGCTAATACTGGAGAAATGTGCTCTCTTTTATTGGTTCTTGTCAGGACACGTGCTGCGGCATTTTGGACAAGCTGCAGAGTCTTTAACGATTTACTGCTGGAGCCTGATAGTAATGAATTACAATAATCCAATCTGGATGTAACAAAAGCGTGGACTAGTTTTTCTGCATCCTTTTGCGAGAGGACATGTCTGATTTTTGCAATATTACGCAAGTGAAAAAAGGCTGTCCTAGAAATTAGTTTTAGGTGAGAATTAAAGGATAAATCAGGGTCGAAGATCACTCCCAAGTTCCTGACTGTTTCATTGGAAGCAAGGGCAATGTCGTCTAGCGCAGCTATATTATTATATATACCCCACGAAGAAGATGAGCTTTTCTGATGGAATCATGTACACATTCAAATATTAAAGCATTATTAAAACCCCCTGAGGAATTCTTCACCGATGGGCCACACTCACGTTTCCCCTCGTATGAGTCAGAGCTGCTGGTGTCACACGTCACTGTTTCAGAAGTAGATCTCTCACTGTTGAAGATGG
Source organism: Reinhardtius hippoglossoides (assembly GCA_006182925.3). Lineage (NCBI taxonomy): Eukaryota > Metazoa > Chordata > Actinopteri > Pleuronectiformes > Pleuronectidae > Reinhardtius > Reinhardtius hippoglossoides. The sequence goes on from VCHM03000082.1 coordinate 9,301, forward strand.
TGCAGGTGAACTTGGTATCTCCGTCCTGCCGCCTGATGGTGTACCACAGCCTGGGGCCGACCAGGGTCTGGTTCCTCACGCTCCAGCTGTAGCTGACGTTGCTGTCGGGGGTCGAAACGCACTCCAGCGAAACTGTGCAGGATTCGTTTGAAGGATGAAAGGTGGAGTTGAAGCTGAGGTCGGGCGAAGTGAAGGGCTCTGATGTGCAGCGAGGAGAGAGCCAGACATTACACCTGTAACCTTGTATGTGCAGGTGGAGGTTGTTGAGCTCTTCTCTGAACCTGAAGCTGAATCCCCAAAACACAGATGTGCAGAAGCAATGGCAGTTCCTGATATTCTACCAGCTGTGATCACACAGTGGAATAAAAGCAAAGGCATCTAAAGCATAACAACTCCCTGAGCCTGCAACATGCAACAGAACTGAATCCCTGCTCAATGTCTCTAGAATGTCAAGTACAATTTAATAACATTTAGCTGCTTTATTTAAGTGTTGCAGTAAAGCCTTCTATGCTACGTGTGGTTTTTAGGTCAGTAACTACCAATGAATCGATGGAAATATTAAATGGACAGTTGTTGGGACACAGAGTTACCGAAAGGAAAAGCCTCTTACCCTGAACTTGTAGACAGATGATGACTGTGGCCCTTTGCTTATCATTTACCTCTGAGACAAACTGGAGGTCACCAGAATCTTGAAGAGTCAGATTCGTCACTGTTAAACTAAAGTTTGAGAGGTTGATCTTCACTCTGCCTTCAAACCTACGATCTTCCGGTACGTGTAGCCTCATGTCTGCAACCAACGAATGATCAAATCTCCATTCTGCGAAGGTGACATCAACAGGTGACAAGCCTGATGAAAACTCCACGGTGTCTCCAACTTGTTTGTGGACGGTGCGATCACAGCCGGAAGCCTCCACATCTGGAACACATCAGCAAATAACTGAGTCGGATCCGTCTGAAACGGTCGATTCTCATGTCAAAGAGCAAATAGCTGAAACAGTGACTTAAAGAAAACTCCACACAACATCACGTGATATTCATAAATTCATTTGTGCGTAATATGACATGAAACGAGAACACGTCTCGGTGGAATCACATGATGACGACATCAGGATGATTATACATTAAGTGTGTAATCCTCCTGACAGACCAAACACAGACCAATGGACAGGGGCGGAAACAAAACCTCCTCTGCAGCCCCTGAGCTGAAAGGGGGCCCCAGAGGATGGTGACAGCAACGACCCCCCCCCCCCCCCCCACACCCCCCTCCGGTGTCTGCAAGCCCCTGTTCTGCTGAGCTATGTGGTTGATGACATCGTCTTCATGAGAAAATCTTTGGTTACCGCTTTTCATGAGAAGAAAAAACTGTGCGACCAGAAACCCTGACCTCAGTGACGAACAGGAAAGATGGTTTTATTCACTGCTCGTCGTTATCTGTCGCTGCTGCTGCAGCTGCTACTCAGGAAATTCCTGGTTTAACAGTTTCTGCCGTCATGCTGTGTGTTTACGTTGAATGAGTATTGGTAGTTCTCTCAACAGTGTGTACTTGCAGAATACGACTCACACAAAACAAAACCCTGCATGTGCAGCAGTAAGTTTTGAAACTCAAATCTACTTCAGCCGATTCTCTGCAAAGGCCCACACCGCACTTGTTCCTGTCTCAGCAGTTAGATTCACTGTCTTTCAGCTTCAGCTGTGGAGACTCTCACCCTCCGGCTGCTGTGGCTGTACCTCAGATTGACAGGGTGCTGCGTATGGTCCCATTACTCATGAAATTCTATTTTTGTCATTTTAATTACTAAATTTGTTTATTCGCCTTTCTAGAGGCCCTGCTCCTTCGTCGGACGTCATTGGCCACCACGCTTCAGACGGCCCTGCTGTTCTGCTTGTATGGAACTGTTCTGCTTGTATGGAACTGTTCTGCTTGTATGGACTGTTCTGCTTGTATGAACTGTTCTGCTTGAATGGAACTGTTCTGCTTGTATGGAACTGTTCTGCTCGTTTTCTTCACGAGCCGTTTTGTTTGTTTGCGGGTGGTTAGTTTATTAATCCTTCCCCTTTTCCTTTGGTTCTCGTCCCCGGGGGAAGTCCCAGCTTGGTCCCTGTGTTGATCTTGTCTGAAGTGTTTTATTTCATATGTTAATTTGTGTCCTGTTTGTTTGTTTCATTTTGCTTTTTGTTGGTTTATGCCTTCGAATTTAATAAAGTTATTTTCTATGAGTAAAACACGTCTCTTGCCTGTGATGTACACAAAATAGTTTAGTTATTTCCTGGAGGTGAAATTCCCCAAGTGGCGTTGTTGCATCCCTCATTATCCTCACTTTCCCTCACGCTACAAGTTCAAACCAGGTCTTTTCATATGTAGAGATATAAAGATATCTATATATATATCTAGTGAGAAAGTTCCTTTTGCATCCAGCTGTTAGTTTTCACACTGATGGTTTTATCTTCCCTGCACATTGTATTTTCAGCCACTGGATGGCGCTCTGTTGTGTTCCTCTCTGTGGATGTGTGAGCAGCTCACTGTGCTTCAGTGGCTGTTTGCATGTGATGCATGTGATGCATGTTTATTCTCACTGGATGATGTTGAAGTGGTTTTTCCTGCTCAGTTCTTAGATCATGCAACGTCTGTGTGTCGTCTTTTGTTTCATTGTATTTTAATTACAGATGTAAATTGAAAACTTGAAACCTGATTGTTAGAAACATTGTGGTGAAATAAACACAGTTACAGTGTTGAACTCTTCTGGTTATTGCTCCACACACGTCTCTTAAACGCGTCGTGTGACATTAAGACAATTTTGTTCTTCCGAAATTAAATAGTTTTTCATTGAAAAACATTTACTTGAATATAATGAAATCCAAACAACAGGTTTAACTTTGACATATTTTTCCATCTGTCTATAAAACATGTTGAAGCCTTTCAGTGTGAAGCTTGTTCAAATGGTGTTCATATGTTTTCTGACAGACTTTTTACTTTTTACCAAACAGACACCACCAGAAATCCTGTTTTTATTTCCACGTCATCTACTGATGTGAATGTTTACTTCTAGCTGCATATTTGAATGTCTGATACAAAGCTCTCCTGGAAGTAGCTTGTTGCTGTAGAAAGATAAGATCAGGTGTTCGTGTATTGAGGAAGAAGTGGAGCTGAATTTGAGGTTGAGGACTCAGCGTCATCTCAACGTCTTCAAACCAGTTTCTGCTGTGACTAAGAATTTCATCACACGGTCACTTTTCCAGGCATCAAAAGGCTTTTTACATTTAATTACAGTTCTATTTGTAGTTTGGGTAAAAGTGAATGTGATGAATTCAAACTCCTGCTGCACATGGTTCGTGTTATGTTCTTATTCACACTATGATTGAAGGTGATCACCAGCATTTCAGACATCATAGATACATGCTCTTTAAAAGTCTGCATTTGAAGCAGCAGTCTTCATGCAGAGCATCTAGAGTCAGAGGAAGGATCCTGAAAAGACTCAATCCATTGATATATTATCTTCTGATCTCCATCAAGCCGTCGCTACCTCCACCCAGGAGCTCATGTTCTCACCCATGTCCATTGTTGTGTTCGTTGGTTTATCAGCAGGATTACACAAAAACTACTGAACCAATATCCACAAAACTTGGCAGAAGGATGGAACCAAGAACCCAATGAGTTTGGTGCAGAAACGGACAAAGGGGCAGGTAGTTTTTCACTTTGTTTCAAATGAACATGTTGGACTTTCCCACCAGTTTCCCAGTGAATGATTCCCATTTAGAGAACTGATATATTAGTGTTTGCAGATGGATTGAACTGGACTGAAACGTATTAAAGTACAAGCAACCACAGAGTCGGGGTGTGAGGTTCCTGTGAAGAAGGAAACGGAGTCAGAAAACAGAAGTGCACGGACACCTCCCTCTCTCATATTGATAAGAGATGTGTTCCACTGATTCTCTACCTGTCTTGAAGTGTGTTTGAGTGGCGCTGCTGGATGGGACCATGGGGCACTCTGGGCTCCGTGTGCTGTCGTTATTCTGTGAGTACATCACTAACTTTTATTCTATGAATGCAAAGTGTTTATTAGATGTTTGTCCAACCACAGCAACGGCCGCTGAAACTGAAATGTCTTTATCTATGTGCAGAGGTAAGCAGCCGCATGTATTCTGTTACATGCACTTCAATAACTTTTATTTGAGACTAAATTGTGATTGTTGGAGAACCGTTAGAAAGTGGAAACTATATTTTCTTTAAATTGATTATTTGATGCCCGACACATGAAAAAAGACCAATTTTATACCTGATTCATTGATTTATTTGCCAAAAGATAATTTGATATAAGAAAAGTTGATTTAGAAACAAATCAAACATTGTGATGTTCTAATGGGAATTATAGACTTTACAGTTACAGGCTGTGAATATTGTCCCGATGATTATCAGAGAAACAATCATCTGATCCACATGAATTCAAATCAATGGATCAAAGACACTAGATTACTGATATTTTAACTTCTTTTATTCATTGAGTTATTGATTCTCAAGCCATTTCATACTTTTGTACAATTTCTTTGATGGGTAGTTTTAATACTACTGCTCATACTCGCTTTTACAATATAACAGTACTTACTAATAGACTTATTACTAGAGTCTGTACTGTGTTTGATTATTTACCAGGTTTAATAATGTCTGATGAGATACCAATGTTTCTTTCAGTGCTGAATACACTCCTCTCCTGTGGACACACTGAAGGTGAGTCTACTCTTTTCTTTATTGCTCTCCATCTTTATTAATATGTATATTTCATCCCATTTTTCTTCGTGTATGTTGTTACTAAGATTAGTGAGTATGTGACTGACCTGCAAACTTATAGAACAAAGCTCTGGTTGGTATTTCCTCTAACTATGTTCTGTTTGTGCGGGGGGTAGATGCTGAGCTGACCTTTGAACCCAACTCAACCACTCTATATTCTGGGGAGCACGTTGATCTCACGTGTCACATGAGAGAAGCAAATGTCAGTGAGTGGTATTATGAATTCCAGTGGAACGACAAACCACTGGTCCCCATCCCTTCCAGTAACGTCCTCAGGATTCCAGAGCTCACCCCAGACAGGAACGGGGATTATCAGTGCATTGCTCATCATAACAGCTCCGAAGAGAACAGACGGAGCAATAGGGCCACTCTTTCTGTATCAGGTGAGATATCCAGAGTCATTGTCACCGCTGGGAAGTTCACCCACAGACATGTTGAGATACAGGATGAAGAGAAATACAAGTCAAGCAGTTCACAATAAATGGGACAGTAGAAACAGGAAGCTTATTTTCCACATCGTGTCGACAGCCGGACAAATCCACGTTTCTTCTTCATAATAAATGCGTTGATTTCTAAATAGTTATATAGATATTATTAGTTGTTATTTTAATGGATATATACTACATACTGAACATAAACAATTAAATAATGAATTGATCTCTAATTAATTATGAAAATATAGATTTTTGCTATTTTAATGGATATACTGAATTATAATATAAAGATGAATTGATTCCTAATCAACATTGAAAATATATACTTTTTAAATCTTCTTTAATAAATGTATACTACTACAGATGTAAAGATTAATAATGAATTGTGTCCTAAGATATAATTTTTTGATAATTTAGTAGATGCTTCACTACATAAACTGAGTTTCATGAAGTATTAAGGAAGGATTCCTAATTTTGGATGTAAATATTCTTTACCGAGCAGCACACAAACCCAGAGCCACAGTGAGAGCATCCAGGACGTCCATACCAGTGGCCGGCACTCTGACTCTGACCTGTTCTGTTGAGGAGTCTGCGGGTTGGACCTACGACTGGTTCACACGTTCCCCAGACGGGGATGAAACCGCCATCGAACCAAATCATGTGCAAAACTCTATCAGCATCTCACACGGAGGCAGCTACTGGTGCAGGGGAAGAAGGACTCACTCAGATTTCTTCTCAGAGAAGAGTCACGTGCTTCACATCGACAGAACCTGTGAGTAGCATGCTTTCATGACTGGCTACGATGAATCAGAACCAATCAGCAGCAATATTAACCAGTTCTCTCTGTTGGTTTTATATTTGTGTTTGAATGTTCAGTGTCCAACAGAAGCTTTGTCGTGCTGCAACACAACTGGACTCAGATATTCAGCGGTGAGACGATCTCTGTCAGGTGTGAGGTCCAGGGAGGAGGAGACACCCAGTGGGAATATGAATGGAGGACAACAAGCTCCCACCAACCAGTCACTGGTCCAAACACAGCTCCCACACACAGTGAATACAGGCTGGGCACTGCCTCTGTTTTCCACAGTGGAGAGTACTGGTGTAAGGCCAGAGCGGACTTGTATTCCTCAACAGAGTGGAGTGACGCCTTCCAGCTGAGAGTAACACGTAAGTCCAATCATCTTTCAACACCTCCACCGAGGACGTTACGTCTTCACCTCTTTCTGTTGGTTTTTCTTGGCAGGATTACGTCAAAACTACTCAACCAATTTCCGCCCAATCCCCAGATAGCATCTGGGTGTGGACCTAAACTGGTCCACATGTAAACCAGCTAATGTGGCCCAAATACCTTCAAACAAACCTGGGTCTTTTCTGCACACATCAGGTGCTGTAGGCAAAGTGTGATCTGGATGTGGACCTCAAGTGGTCCATGAATGGTGAACATGGCTCAACAGCACATAACAAATCGGGGCCACCTTTGGCCCTTTTGGTGACAAACGGTATTGCTACGGCTTATCTGTGGCCCGGCTCTGGCAAACAGCAGTGGACTGGCCAAGTGCCATCGTTCCATGAGTGTGTGGGCCTGGATGGCAGTGTGACAGTGTGGGCCACATCTGGGCCAAAAGCATCCAGCTGTGTGGGGATCACTGAACCTTTTACATGTTGAGATTCATCATTAGACCTTTTTTGTCTTATATATTTCACGATCAGAACTTTGTCCTCTACTGAGTGAAATTCTGCTTCATACGCTTTAATCTATTCTCTCCATTTAATTTGTCTTTCATTTTCTCTCACGCACTTTGAAAGCCAATAAGCCCAGGCCCAGGCTGACTGCCGATAACACAACCATCACAGGAAAGGGAAGCGTGGCACTGATCTGCTCTGTGGATAACGCGTCTGAGTGGAGATACGACTGGTTCAGAAGACCTCAGCCTCCTCTGCAGCTCAGATCCTAAGATATAATGAAACAGATGATGAAATCAGCATCTCAGAGGAAGGCGTCTACAACTGCAGAGGAAGGAGAGGAGACACAGCTGTCTTCACAGAGGACAGCAACCTAGTCCCAATAGAGAACAGAGGTAAGAGTCAGTTTAGAAATCCAAAGACTAGTTACCTCCGCTGTGGACGTTATATTTTGTCCCCGTACGTTTCTTTCTTTATTTGTTTGTCGGCAGGATTACGCAAAAACTACTGGATGGATTTCCACGAAACTTGGGACAGAACCAATGCAATTTAGATGGAATCCAAACATCCAGACTTTCTTTAACACGATGTAACTTTTACTGAGCAACAGCGCCCTCTGCAGCCACACGTGCTATCTTTGAATAACTTCAGAGTGTTTTGAACTGATCTCAGTTCAGCTTCACTCTTCAGCTGCAGCTGGTTGTGACAGTTGACGCTGACTCTCAGTCAGTTCCTCTCACAGGAGATGGAACCCACTCACCAGAGTCACAGAGAACAGACGCTCAGGGAGAGAAGGAGGAAACTTTCTCCATATTAAGGCAGAGAATCATTACATTAACTTGGAAGCTGCTGTTTTAAGGTTAAACAGTTGCATAGTGTTCTGTTTTAAGATTGTGTGATTCTTTGTTGATTATTTTCCCTGATGAAAAGATGAGAGGACTGGTATCGGTAAGGTTTGGTGGAGGTATGAGCTGTACTGAGTTCATTCTACTTTCTGTTCTCTGTTTCTATTTGTGATCAGTTTCCCACAAGGCGTCTGTGGCCCTGCAGCCTGACTGGTCTCTGATATTCAGCGGTGAGATGATCACTGTCCGGTGTGAGGTCCCTGCAGATGGACTGACTGAGTGGGAGTATGAATGGACCAAACCCAACTCAACTACGGTTCCAACACACAATGAATACAGGATTGTCAGTGCGTCCTCGTCCGACAGTGGAAGCTACAGGTGTTTGGCTAAAGACAAGAAGAACTTGACTTCCACAACCGAGTGGAGCGATGACGTCACATTAACAGTTTCTGGTGAGAAAGACTGAGTTTTGAGAAACTGGCAAATGTCTCCTTCAATTTATGTTCATATGCGCTGATAAAAAATAGAATACAACAAAAACGTAACGAGGGATGCGCCGATTCAAAAGCTGAACATCTTACCGATATTTATCTCGTTGTTGCGATCAGCCTATTGGCGAGTAAGATGACGTTCACCGATGTTTAGATGTTATTCTCATCTGGGAGGAAACAATTGCTGTTCAGAATCCAAGACAAATATCCTGGATACAAACGATCTGGGACCGAGTTCTGCTGATACACGACCAATCGTGAGTCAGCCTCAGCTGTCAGTCATGAAGTTTCACCCTGTTTTTATAACGTCAAAACTAATTCAGTTCAACCCAAAACTTGAACTTACAGTACATCAGAGGTACAAGAACTTCCTTTCTTCCTGAGATAATTTGACCTATACTGCAGCCAGCCACCAGGGGGCGAACTCACTGTTGTGGAGCTGTGATGGCGTCCATCTTTATACACGGTCTATGCTCAGCACCTTCAGACCAGATGGATGTGGGCCACTTCAGGCAGTGATGCGGCTCCTCTAGCTTTCCTGTGGACAGAATGGATCCGAGCCTAAACTCGTCCACTTGTTAAAGAGCTAATGTGGCCCAACTATCCCAGAACAAACCTGGGTCTTTATGGTAAACATGCGGTGCTCTAGGCAAAGTGTGATCTGGATGTGAACCTAAAGTGGTCCATGTGGTGAATGTGGTCCAAATAGATCCAAACGAATCTGGGCCACGTTTGGCTCCTTTGGTTAATGTACGGTACGGCTGTGGCTAACTTGTGGCTCTGATATGGCAAACAGGTGCTACAATCTGGGCCAAAGCACTTTTATACTTTTGCTTTTACTGCTGTTTCAGTTTGTACGACTGCAGAAGACTAAAGGAGATACATGTTCTGCTCATTTCATTCAACTCACATGAAATGGACTAAATGCCAAAGTGTTTTTAACATTAACAGAAAGACCAGCGGCTAACCTGCGTGCTGACCACAGAGCCTTTCCAGTAGGGGGCAGTGTGCTCCTGACCTGCTCCGTGGGCCCATCATCACCTGGCTGGAATTATTATTGGTACAGAGGTGAGAAGACCTCGGAGCCCCTGACGGATGAGGATTTCAAGTCAGATGGACAAAGAGCTAGTGCCTCACGTGAAGGACAGTACTGGTGCAGAGGAGGAAGAGGAGATCCAGTTTACTACACCGAGTACAGTCACTCAGTCAGGATTCATGAAATTGGTGAGTGCGGAGAGAATCCATTCTGCGTTCATGTCTGTTTGTTGAGATTATGTAAAGGTTGATGCTGATACAAGCTGTTATTCTATCTTTACTGGTGAATATGAATAGTCCACAACAGAGCTGCTGCGACTCTTCAACCCAACTGGCCGAACAGATACAGAGGAGAAACCGTCACACTGAGGTGTGAGATCCAGGGAGGAGACTCTGAGTGGGAGTATGAATGGACAGCAACCAGCTCACATGCACCTCCCAACACAAAGGAATTCAGTCTGGGGTCACATGTGAGCGGCAGTTACTGGTGTCAGGGCCGACTGAAAGGTGCACGGCAGAATTCAACAGGATGGAGTGTTCCCCTCACGTTGTCTAACGGTGAGTCAAGTCATATTTAGTATTAAAAATATAGGTGTTTAAGTTTAAATAATACAAAGTTTATATGTGTTCAATGCACATGTACAAAAGAGAAGCCAAAATATCCCGGGTACCAGCCATCTTGCACTTTTCACGTCATTTAGAGCCAGAGTCTGTGAAATCATGATGGAGGTGTGGAGCTGGGGCATCGAGGTCCCGCCCATACATGTGCTCGACCAATCGTGAGTCAGCCTCAGCTGTCAGTCATGATGTTTCACTGTTTTTATAACATCAAATAACTAATTAAAACCAAACTGATCAGAAACATGAACACGTGAACAAACTAAAATGAAAGAAACCATGGTTGACATATACTGCAGGCAGCCACCAGGGGGCGATTGTATAATTTGGCTTCACTTTTGGGGGCAGTCATGTCGATGGCTGAATGTGTAGCATCCAGAAATTGCATCGCTTCCAAAATGAACATCTCTAGACAAACATGAAGACGTGTTTTTGTTCTGACGATGTTCCGTTTCAGCGGCTGCACCACGAGCTGTCGTCACTGTGTCTCCGTCATGGCTGACTCCTGGAGCCTCAGTGACTCTCACCTGTGGGGTTCCACATCCGGCTGCAGGGTGGAGGTTCTACTGGTACAGAGTTTACGCTAATAATTCGGATCCAGTCCCCAGATGTCAAGAGAATAGAATGGCTCGTATGCCCATTCCTGACCAGTACAGTTATGAGCTGCTCCCAGGAAGCAACGGAGGGACTGAACAAAACTCCTCCGTCATCAGAGGCCAGACGGAGTCAGCAGGTTATGCATGTCGAGCTGGAAGAGGAGACCCCGTGATTTACACTGAGCACAGTGATCCAAAGTGGGTCTGGACTGGAGGTGAGTTTGTTTCTTTCTCTTGAAGCAGATGTTATCTCTTCAGTCGGTCAGTTACTTGGGGAACATGACTTTGGCTGGTTCCTCCAGGTGATTCACTTTTAGAGGTGATAGGTCAAAGGTCAAGACAAATACAGGGTTAGAGACAATCTAAAGCTTATATTGATCAGAGAATCATTCCCAAAATCATATGTCACCTGAAATTATTGTTTGTGTGCATCCTATAGGACTGACCTGAAGTTGATATTATTTATGATTAGTGGTGCACCGATGTATCGGCCGTATATCGGTAGCAGCCGATATTCGCCTCGTTTACTGTTATCGGCGTATCGGTAATAAACTTGACTTTCACCGATAACATTTGCCGATATTCATTGGTATGTTTTCTGCAGCCTGCCAATCTGGCATCCAGATTACGGTACACTGACGCAGGGTTTACACCGGGCGCTGAAGCGCCGCGCCGCATAGCGCCAAGGAAAGCCAGGCGCCTCCCATCCACCCCCCTGTTAAACGTTTGTGCGGTTCACATGGGCCGCGCCGCGCTGCGCCAGCGCCCTTCACCGATGGTTTCGGCGAGCGAGCGCATCGCGCCAGGAAACAGACTGAATCATGAACTCGGGACATCACCCGTTTATTCCCCGTCACATTTCACAACTTCCTGTTCACAGAAGCCATTTCCGCTAAAACCCCCTTTCAAAATAAGAGTCCCAATATACAGTCTATGCAAACAACCCGCTTACAACAGGAACTACACATCAACCCTCAACAATAAAGTCACTAAATAAAATAGCTTACATAAATGACATATTTTATATGATATAAATGATCAAATATGCATCCCATACTTTGTATTCCCCTTCTGTTGTCCTGGAGTTTTAATTTTACCAATTTTACCAATCCCATAATGAAATGTCCCCCTCTGCCCATCCACTACAGCCACACAAGCAGTCATATAGATAAAAAGAGGGGGGGGGGGGGGCTAAAGGCTTGCTTGGAGAATACGTCATTTACCCCCGACACCCGACATTGAACGGTTACATACAACAACAAGCGGAGAATCGCGTTCTGACCGGCGCGGAGGAATATTTTTATTGGGCTGTTATTTAATTTAACAAATATAATATTTGTATTGGTCTACTCTATGTTACTGTAAGTACAGAAAGTAACATTTTTGTCATTGAGTAGGTAGTTGTATGGCAGGCAGTTTTCATCGAAAAATATTTTATTTTCATTTGTTGTAATCAGAGCCTCCTATTGTGTTGTGTGCGCAGGCTAGTAGTAGCACTGCATCTTGACTTGAATGTATATGGCATTAAGGGTTTATGCTAGTGTTCTGTAAGGCTGCATTGCAAGTATCTGTTTACAGTTGAGATGATGTCTTGAGTCGGCCTGGTGATACTGTTAAATGTTTGGCTGAATAGGTGTCTATGTCCATCCATGGCATCTAAAGTTACACTTGTCACTTTTTCTGTTTTTCATATTATTCAAGTAATAAACAAATATCGGTATCGGTATCGGCTATCGGCTAGATTGTTGTTTTAAAACGTATCGGTATCGGCCAAGAATTTCCATATCGGTGCATCCCTATTTATGATCATATGCTCGGACTGACATCATCATGATGTCACTGTGATGTCAACAAACGATGTCGTCCTTCTGACGTTTCCCCTGTAAAATGACGCAAAGCCTAAAATGACACCTTTAATCTGGAAACATTACAAATGTATTCTCGTAATATTAAGACCTTATTCCCAAAATCAAGATGTGACTGAGATGGAGTCTCTGCTGATGGCTTCACGTTTTTAATGCTCGACAGATTTAAACCATTAGTTGCTGTTTCACACTTCATGTCACGTTTTTCAGATTCCTATTCGTCAGCGTCTCTCACAGTGAGTCCAGACTCAGTGCAGCACCACTCTGAGGACATGATCAAACTGACCTGCGAGGGAAACTCTGATAAACTGAGATTCTGGAGGTTTACTGAATACGGAATACGATTCATGGAGTGTGAATCTCAGGAGACAATCCCAAGCTTCACATGGCCCTTTCTAAGACATCCTCCTGCAGTTGTCTGGTGTGAATCTGGATCAGAGATCAGCAACGCAGTCAACATCACTGCAGGTTGTAGTTTTTCATTGAATCTATTCACACTGTGCATGTTTCCAACATCCCATAATGTGATTTAAAGGTAGAGTAACTGAAATTGGGGAGCACTGCCTCCCTTCACTGCTCCATTGAATGACTTTGGCTCCACTTTAACATCTAATATTTAGACTTATGCTGTTTATATACGAGCTGAATTATCAGGTTGTTCACATTGTTGATGGTTTTTTAACTGTTTACAGTTCTAGGTGGTATTATCCTGGAGAGCCCTGCCCGTCCTGTGACTGAGGGACAGTCCGTTACTCTCAGCTGCTTATGGTTCAGAAGAAACATCTATTCCAACTTCTCTTTCTACAAAAATGGTGAACTCCTCCAAAGTGATGTCAGAGGGAAACTGGAAATCTCAGCTGTGTCAAAGTCAGATGAAGGTTTCTACAAGTGTGAACGTTCAGGAGACGTGTCACCGGAGAGTTGGATGTCAGTAAAATGTGAGTGTGATCAATATGAGGTAGAAAAGGAGTCTCCAGGTTGAGAAGTAGATTCAAAACGTTTCTACTCAGTACTTTCACTGAGACGGCTTCTAACCACCAGGTTCACTTGGTCAATACACTGATACAACTTTTCCACATATTTCTACAGCTGGAAACTTTTTTTTACACATAAACAAAGTATTTCTACAACTACAAACCTTCTTTGCACATATTAAAATATTACTTCAAGTACAAAACTTATTCACACAGTTTTTTTTTAAGCGTCACAATGTCTGCTGAAGTGTTGGTCCTATGTTTTTCCACGTCATGGATCTGCCTTTGCTCCTCACTGCTCCTCGTCTGATCCCGTTACTCCGGCAGCACCTCCCTCTACGTCTCCTGTGCCGCTGGTCATTGGGCTGGTTGGTGGCATCACACTGATTCTCCTCCTCTCGCTGCTGCTGTTGTGTTGGTGCAGGAATTCAAAGAGTGAGAGCTGCTCTTGTTCATTTAAATCAAACTTATTCCAAACTATTGTCACGATAGTCATGGAGCAGAGGTGGAAAAATAAAACCATGTAACGTGATCATTATTGTCTTTTTCACAGATCTGTGTTGTGACAGGTTGGTTCCACTCTCTCTTGTTTCATCTTCAACAAAACAGCAATACTTTACTTTTTCTTTTTCATTCACTTCTGATTGTTTGACTGTTTCAGGCTCAGCCAGTCTCTGAGAACCAATCAGAGCTCAGACCCAACTGTCCACCACGATGAAAACCAACTGCAACTGTACTCGTCTCTTCTCCACGGTCAGCCTTCCTTCTCCTACTGAATGCCTTCACAGCTATTTCTAAGTTGTTGCTTTCAGAAGAACCTAGTCACAAAGTTTCCAATTACATTTCATGTTGATTTGATTTTGTATTGACTCGTAGGTGACAACTGCATCTATGAATCAATCAGAGGAGACACGGGGGAAGGTACTGTATAAAATGTGCCTCCTGCAGAGAAGTCCTAAATGAAAACCTTCTGATTTCAGGTGGACGGGCAGATGAATACAGAAATGTCCAACACGATGTCATGACATCAATTCACACGCGTGGTTTTCCAACATCTCATTTTAGTCACATGGTCCAAAGACAGACATTTGGACTTTTCAGTTGAGTCTGAAGCAGAGTTACAGGTGGAAAGGTAACTCAGACCCGGCTCCATACCAATGCACCAGAATGTAGTCAGACCCAGATCAAACTGAACCAAGGACGTTCATTTGCATTGGAACACGTGTGGAGCACCTGAAGCTGGTGATGCTGGTTGTGATAGAGATATTAGAGTGGCAACGAAATCAACTAAATGAGAAAACAGTGGTTCTCAACCTTCTCAAGTGGTTTTCTGTCTGATCTTTACAGGAACCCGAGGTGATCCGGAGGAGAGGTCTGACTACGTTAATGTAAATCCACATTCAGCTTCAGGTACAAATATTAACAACTGGCTGTTCAGCTACTGGCTCATGTGCATTTGAAATAAACCTCAACTGAAACTCCATCATATCATTATTAAATAGTTCTTGTACGATAATACCAGAAATCGTGCCAAACAAAAGACTGTCTAAGAGTGCAGCAGTTACATGCAGCAGCTACATGCAGCAGCCACCTGCAGCAGTTACATGCAGCAGTTACATGCAGCAGTTACATGCAGCAGCTACATGCAGCAGCTACATGCAGCAGCCACCTGCAGCAGTTACATGCAGCAGTTACATGCAGCAGTTACATGCAGCAGCTACATGCAGCAGCTACATGCAGCAGTTACATGCAGCAGTTACCTGCAGCAGCTACCTGCAGCAGCTACCTGCAGCAGCTACCTGCAGCAGCTACCTGCAGCAGCTACCTGCAGCAGTTACCTGCAGCAGTTACCTGCAGCAGCTACCTGCAGCAGCTACCTGCAGCAGCTACCTGCAGCAGCTACCTGCAGCAGTTACATGCAGCAGTTACATGCAGCAGCCACCTGCAGCAGCTACATGCAGCAGTTACCTGCAGCAGCTACCTGCAGCAGTTACATGCAGCAGCTACATGCAGCAGCCACCTGCAGCAGTTACATGCAGCAGTTACATGCAGCAGCCACCTGCAGCAGCTACATGCAGCAGTTACATGCAGCAGCCACCTGCAGCAGTTACATGCAGCAGTTACATGCAGCAGCTACATGCAGCAGCTACATGCAGCAGTTACATGCAGCAGTTACCTGCAGCAGCTACCTGCAGCAGTTACATGCAGCAGCTACATGCAGCAGCTACCTGCAGCAGTTACATGCAGCAGCTACATGCAGCAGTTACATGCAGCAGCTACATGCAGCAGTTACATGCAGCAGCCACCTGCAGCAGTTACATGCAGCAGTTACATGCAGCAGCTACATGCAGCAGTTACCTGCAGCAGCTACCTGCAGCAGTTACATACAGCAGCTACCTGCAGCAGTTACATGCAGCAGCCACCTGCAGCAGTTACATGCAGCAGTTACATGCAGAATCAGAATCAGAATCAGAAGTGTTTATTGCCAAGTAGGTTTACACCTACCTGGAATTTGCCTTGGCATGGCATAAGGTGCAATGAACATAAAAACATAAAAACACGATAAGTACTTAAACAGATATGAAATAAAAAGATATAAAAGTAAAATGCAAAATGCAAAAACGCAAATGCAAAAACAGAGTGCAATGTAACTGTAAAAGTGCAATATGCAATGTGCAATGTGCAATGAGATATAATGTGTGTTAATGTAACACAGACTAGAGGCGTGGGGGCGGGATAAGAGTCCAAGTCAGGTGGGGGTCCCGGGCCTTGTTGATAAGGCCAACTGCAGCCGGGAAGAAGCTGGTCTTGTGGCGTGAGGTTTTGGTCCTGATGGACCGCAGCCTCCTGCCGGAGGGAAGTACCTCGAACAGTTTTTGACCCGGGTGGGAAGGATCGGCCACAATCTTACCTGCACGCCTCAGGGTCCTAGAGGCGAACAGGTCCTGTAGAGATGGCAGATTGCAGCCAATCACCTTCTCAGCAGAACGGATGATACGCTGCAGTCTGCCTTTGTCATTGGTAGTGGCAGCAGCGTACCAGATGGTGATGGAGGAGGTGAGGATGGACTCGATGATGCAGGTGTAGAAGTGCACCATCATTGTCTTTGGCAGGTTGAACTTCTTCAGCTGCCGCAGGAAGTACATCCTCTGTTGAGCTCTTTTGGTGAGGGAGCTGATGTTCAGCTCCCACTTGAGGTCCTGGGAGATGATGGTGCCCAGGAAGCGGAAGGACTCCGCAGTGTCGACTGGGGAGTCTCTCAGGGTGATGGGGGTGGGTGGGGCTGGGTTCCTTCTAAAGTCTACAACCATCTCCACTGTTTTCAGAGCATTGAGCTCCAGGTTGTTCAGACCACACCAGGTCACCAGATGGTCAATCTCCCACCTGTAGGCGGACTCATCCCCACCAGAGATGAGCCCAATGAGGGTGGTGTCGTCCGCGAACTTAAGGAGTTTGACGGACTGATGACTGGAGGTGCAGCTGTTGGTATACAGGGAGAAGAGTAGAGGGGAAAGAACACAGCCTTGAGGGGAACCGGTGCTTATGGTCCTGGAATCAGAGACATGCTTCCCCAGCCTCACGTGTTGCCTCCTGTCAGACAGGAAGTCTGTGATCCACCTGCAGGTGGAGTCGGGCACACTCAGCTGGGAGAGCTTGTCCTGTAGCAGAGCCGGGATGATGGTGTTGAAGGCAGAGCTGAAGTCCACAAACAGGATCCTGGCGTAGGTTCCTGGGGAGTCCAGGTGCTGGAGGATGAAGTGAAGGGCCATGTTTACTGCATCGTCTACAGACCTGTTGGCTCTGTAGGCAAACTGCAGGGGATCCAGGAGAGGGTCAGTGATGGCTTTGAGGTGGAGCAGCACAAGGCGCTCAAATGCCTTCATCACCACAGAGGTCAGGGCGACGGGTCTGTAGTCGTTGAGTCCAGTGATCTTTGTTTTTTTGGGGACAGGGATGATGGTGGAGGTCTTGAAGCAGACTGGTACGTGGCATGTCTCCAGTGAGGTGTTGAAAATGTCTGTGAACACGGAGACAGCTGGTCAGCACAGTGCTTCAGGATTGATGGAGAGACAGAGTCTGGCCCGGCTGCTTTGCGGGGGTTCTGTCTCCTGAAGAGTCTGTTGACGTCCCCCTCCAGGATGGAGAGGGTCTTCACTGTGGTAGGGGAGGAGGGAGGGGGCAGTTGTTGAAAGGCGCAGGCCTTTGCTATGGAGGGGGAAGAGCAGTTGATGGGCTGGAGGGTGGTGTCACGGGGGATGGTGTCAGGACTGTCCCATTGTCTTCCAAAGCGACAGTAAAACTCGTTCAAGTCGTTGGCCAGGCGTGGGTTGTTAGTGGAATGGGGGGCTCTAGGCTTACAATTAGTAATCTGCCTAAGCCCTTTCCAGACAGAGGCAGAGTCATTGGCTGAGAACTGGTGTTGGAGTTTCTCAGAGTACAGACGTTTAGCTTCTCTCACCTCCTTGCTAAACCTGTATTTTGACTCTATGAACCTGTCTCTGTCCCCACTCCTGAACGCCTCTTCCTTCTTCAACCTTAACTTTTTGAGTTTTGCTGTGAACCAGGGTTTGTCATTGTTGTAGCACACCCTGGTGCGTGATGGAACACAGCTGTCCTCACAGAAGCTGATATAAGAAGTCACAGCCTCTGTGTACTCATCCAGACTGTTGGTAGCAGTCCTGAAAACCTCCCAATCTGTACAGTCCAAGCACGCCTGAAGATCCTCCCCAGCTTCACTGGTCCACTGCTTTGAAGTCCTCACAACAGGTTTGCAGAGTTTTAGTTTCTGCCTGTATGCAGGAATCAAATGGACCATGACGTGGTCCGAGAGTCCCAGTGCAGCCCGGGGGACGGCGTGATAGGCACTGCTTACTGTGGTGTAACAGTGATCCAGAATGTTCTCCTCTCTGGTCGGGCATTTAATAAATTGTTTATATTTGGGGAGTTCGCGGGTGAGATTTCCTTTGTTAAAGTCGCCGAGGACAATAACTAAGGAGTCCGGGTTAGTCCGTTCCACACACAGTATCTGGTCGGCGAGCGTGCGTTGCGCCTCTTGCACGTTGGCCTGCGGTGGGATGTAAACACCGACCAGAATGAATGAAACGAACTCGCGGGGGGAGTAGAAGGGTTTGCATTTGATGAAAAAATATTCCAGATCAGGAGAACAGTGCTGATGAATCACTGTCACATCATTGCACCAGCCGCAGTTGGTATAGAAGCAGATTCCTCCAGAAGCAGATGCAGCAGCTACATGCAGCAGTTACCTGCAGCAGCTACCTGCAGCAGTTACATGCAGCAGCCACCTGCAGCAGTTACATGCAGCAGTTACCTGCAGCAGCTACCTGCAGCAGTTACCTGCAGCAGCTACCTGCAGCAGCTACCTGCAGCAGTTACCTGCAGCAGCTACCTGCAGCAGCTACCTGCAGCAGTTACCTGCAGCAGCTACCTGCAGCAGCTACCTGCAGCAGCTACCTGCAGCAGCTACATGCAGCCCGCTGAACAAGGGCTCTGTGCGAAACGTCCATGCAAAATGTTTTCAAGTGAATGCAATACGCTTCCGTATATTAGCGCCATGACGTATAGCGTCTATACATGCATGTAAAAAAAACTCTGTTTTTCGAATTAATTTTTGTTCCTGTTTTTCCGAGATAACTAACTCGGAAAAAACGAACTTTTTTTTTTTTATTATTCAGAAAAACAGAACTTATCTCGGAATTTCCGAGTTAGTTATCTAAAAAAAAACGAATTTATTTTTTTCAAGTGAATGCAATACGCTTCCGTAGCAACGAAATCAACTAAATGAATGAAACAGTGGTTCTCAACCTTCTCAAGTGGTTTTCTGTCTGATCTTTACAGGAACCCGAGGTGATCCGGAGGAGAGGTCTAACTACGTTAATGTAAATCCACATTCAGCTTCAGGTACAAATATTAACAACTGGCTGTTCAGCTACTGGCTCATGTGCATTTGAAATAAACCTCAACTGAAACTCCATCATATCATTATTAAATAGTTATTGTACGATAAGTATGCAGTTCAGTTGGTGTCTCAAATTTCAAATCCTTTGTGTATTGTCACTTTGTTTCAGGACCACTATGAATGGTGCATCCTCCTGAAAACAAGAACATGAAAATCAACATTCATCCTCAAACACCTTCACATATTAGACTCACCAGTTTTGTAACAGCTCCTTGGAAAGAACGACGGGATCTGGATTGAATTTCAGTATAAATGAAATAATAAATGCTGTGATATTTGCTTTTATGTTCACGTTCAATATTTCAATTGGCTGATATGGGCCTTTTAAGATATGCGCCGATATGAAAAGGTTTATTTTACAGGATAAACAATGTGCATTATGATTATATTTAATTCAAGTTCTATATATTCTGTCGTATTTGTGTTTTCCTTCAATTTATCTTTATTTCTTTAAAAAATATAGTTTTACTTCAGGTTTATTCAGTTTCCCTTCAGTCAAACGTATCTTTTGTTTGTTGTGTGGTTTCACCCTCACGTCTTCTTGTAGAAATAAATGGTGGTTATTTTGTGTGCGCTTGTATTTCAGTGTTTTGTTGCAGCTGTAAGTTCTTCTAGTCACTCAAAGACCATGTTCGTAAAACTTCTACTTTGAAGATGGAAAAATGAATATGTAAAAACCAAGTTAAGAAAAAACATTTATTTTACAAACAAAGGGTAAAATGTTCAGTGATTCAGGAACAGATTTTCAAAATAAAATTACAGCTATAAAAACATCCAGAATCTGTCTCAATTGAATCGTGTTGTGTGGTTGTGTTGTGTCCTCTTGTGAGTCAGTGTGGTGCATCGTGTTGTGTGCATGTGTAGTATTTGTTGGCTTCAGTCTCTGGTGGTGACAGTTTTTCAGTCACGTCTCAGTCGATTTGTTGTAGTGGGTAGAATTTAGTTTTTGTCTTAAGGTGCAACAGTCTTTTTTTAAACTTGCAGAATTTGTGTTGACCACATCCTGTGGTTGCTGAGTTACTTGTTCCATGTGGAGGTGGAGTTCTGGGGGAGGGGCAGCATACAGGGCTGGGGATCTCAGGGTCAGGTCACAGCTTTAAGGTCCAACATGTGACACAGAAAAACCTTTGGTGTCAGTTTAAAACCATTTTAAAAGCATACGTGGATAATCTATCTGAAAGGACAGACCTGATGATGTACAGGGTCAAAAAGAACAGGCAGGATCCATCTTGGCCGTCTTCTTCATCCTGGGGCACGGAGGCGTCAGCATCAGGGAGCGTTGTTAGTCCGTTGTCGTCTTCTATAATTGTCATTAACACAACTTTGTTGGTTTCTCTCTTGGCACAGGAAACACACTGGCTTACATCATGCTGCAACTATTTAACCAAAAAGTACAATGAGATATATTCTCTGCATTTTTCTGGTCATTTATCAAATTATGGGGGAGTGCACCAGTGGTTCACCTGTTTGAGGCCACGTCCTCATCACAGCGGTTTGGGGTTCAAATCCGGCCTGGCCCAGTCGCTTCCCCTTTCTCACCCTGCCTGTTTCCACACTGTCCTTTCGATAGCTGACAGACCGCACCACCCAGAGCATCCCAAGTGCAGCTAGTCAGCTGACAGACCGCACCACCCAGAGCATCCCAAGTGCAGCTAGTCAGCTGACAGACCGCACCACCCAGAGCATCCCAAGTGCAGCTAGTCAGCTGACAGACCGCACCACCCAGAGCATCCCAAGTGCAGCTAGTCAGCTGACAGACCGCACCACCCAGAGCATCCCAAGTGCAGCTAGTCAGCTGACAGACCGCACCACCCAGAGCATCCCAAGTGCAGCTAGTCAGCTGACAGACCGCACCACCCAGAGCATCCCAAGTGCAGCTAGTCAGCTGACAGACCGCACCACCCAGAGCATCCCAAGTGCAGCTAGTCAGCTGACAGACCGCCCCACCCAGAGCATCCCAAGTGCAGCTAGTCAGCTGACAGACCGCACCACCCAGAGCATCCCAAGTGCAGCTAGTCAGCCAGCAGAGAAAGTGGGAACCCTTCACATCAACCACAACCTACTCCTCCACAGCAGCGACGACCTCCTCGACCTAAACAACAGCGACCTCCTCCACCCCAGCTGCAACTTCCTCCTCCGCCACAACTTCAACAACAGCGACCTCCTCCACCCCAGCTGCAACTTCCTCCTCCGCCACAACTACAACAACAGCGACCTCCTCCACCCCAGCTGCAACTTCCTCCTCCGCCACAACTACAACAACAGCGACCTCCTCCACCCCAGCTGCAACTTCCTCCTCCGCCACAACTACAGCGACCTCCTCCACCACAGCTGCAACTTCCTCCCCCTCCACCACCACCTTCTTTTCCTGCCACATCTCCTTACGTTGTCCACCTGAGGCCGCCGGTGGTGAATTGGGTGAGTTTTCTCCCCAAACAGTTCATGCGGGTCATCAACCCAGCCGATCAGGAGTGGATTGCCCAGTGTCTTTACGACCCCACAGGACAGCTGCGGCAACAGTTTCCTCAAAACTGGTTCCATCCACCTAATCCACCAAAGCCGACAAATGTACAACCTGACCCCATGACCTACTTCAGGCAGCGGATGTTTCTGTGGGTGCCGATGCGGATGTGGGGTATTCCAATTAAATGTATGCAGTGCAAAACCAAGATGCACCACTCTGGGATTTACACAAAAGCACGGGAAGTAATTGACCTTGACTCCAGGTATTACTTGGTCGGCGGAGACTATCCTCGGTGCAGTAAGTGCAAAATCCCTGTCTGCCCTTGGAGCGCTGATGTGTTGGATCAGTTGGATCCTGCCCACAGAAACAAGTTCCCTGCTGTTCTCACCATACAGCTTGCCCTGGACAGGAAGTGCGTTACCTTCCTCAAACCAAGAACAGTAGGGAACAGCTCCAGTTACCTGCAGCAAGCACTGGAGGAAATTCACAGTGAGGAGGGGGCAAGGCGCACAGTTGAGTACCTGTCGGACTGTGAGCTTCACAAAAGGAGGAGTGCAATAACCCAGTATGAGACAGCAGTCTATGGGCAGCCACCAACCTATCGCTCCCTACCCCTTGCACAGTGGTTTGAGAGGGTCCATGCAAATGAGATCCTGGGTCATCTGGATGAGATGAAGGGTGTCATCACATCAACATACGGCAGGATCCTAAAGCTCGACTCCACGAAAAAGGTGCAGGCAAACCTCTGACAAATGATGGTCATGATTACACTTGATTATGTTGTCATGCAACTTTGTTTGTCCTCTTAATCTTAATTTTATTTCTGTATTTAATAGATCACAAAGAAGCTTGCAGGTGACATTGCAGACTCAGCGACGTGGATGACAAATGTCACCAACGAATGTGGGCAGGTGCTCAACTGTGTGCTCACCACTGGTGAGGGAGCTGGACTGGATGAGTTGTGCCAAGGGATCGTGAAGCGCTACAAGGATGCTGGAGAGCCAGAGCCACAAATAATTTATGTTGACAGAGATTGCTGCAGTGGGACAGGTGTGTGACCTTCAAAATGTGTATGTAGTTATTTTTTATTTGTTACAGGCACAACCTTAAAGATTTGAGCAATAATTGATCATACATGATAGGTTACCCCCCCAAGTGCTACTTGTATTAGGTCATATCATACTTCAGAGAGAGTCATATAGTGATAATTGTAATTATTACATTATGCATAAATTCTGGCCTTGATTTTTCATTTGTACAGGTACATCCCCGGTTCTTTCATGGCTTCGACCGTGGAAAACAATTGTGAGATTAGATATTTTCCACTTTATGAGGAGATTTACTCCTGGACTCACAACAGAACACCACCCTATCTATGGCACTTTCTGCTCAAAGTTGTCCCACTGCATTTTTGAGTGGGACCAGGATGACATTTGTCGCCTCAAAGAGGCAAAGAAGTCCGAGCTGCAGAAAAAGCATGCTGGTCATGCTCCTACAGAGGCTCAAGTTCTGGCCAACATCAGCTCCAGTGAACTGGCCAGACACTGTAAGAGGAGAACTCGGGGGGTTGAGGAAACACGGTCGCTGATCCAGGGTTTGCTGAAGTCCATGTGGGAAGTGACCGACACCACAGGTTTACCACTTATCAACCCTGAGAGCATGACACGTGTGGGAGACGCAACAGAAGCACTTGCCATGCATCCAAGATCCTCCTGGAGTTGAACTCTATACAAAAGTCCGCTCTGGGTCACAAAAGGGAGACAAGGTCCTGGATGTCTTCAGATGTGGCAGGGGGTCATCTTCTGTGGAAAGTTTTCATCGCCACCAGTGCACGTTTATCCCGGGTAAATAGAAGTTGTATATCTTTGGCATGACTCATACTCCTTACATGTCTTCTATTATAATTTTATAACGTGAAAACATGAAACACAGGAACAACTAAAGTAGCCAGACAAACCAACAGGGATATATTAATAAACATAACACTTAAATAACCCTCAGATCCCCAGACCATGACAGTACCCCCCCCTCAAGGTCCGGATTCCAGACGGACCGAAATAATGAACTGAGACGGGAGGGAGGAGGGGGGATCCGGAGGAGGGAATCCTGGACAGAGAACAGAGTCTCAGGTGGGCGGCACCGTGGCCGATCCTGGACAGAGTACCGAGTATCAGGTGGGCGGCGTGGAGGCCGTTCAGGGGCACGGCACGGGGACTCGGGCGGACGGCCCGGAGGCCGGTCAGGGGCAAGGCACGGGGACTCGGGCGGACGGCCCGGAGGCCGGTCAGGGGCTAGGCACGGGGACTCGGGCGGACGGCCCGGAGGCCGATCAGGGACAAGGCTCGGGGACTCGGGCGGACGGCCCGGAGGCCGATCAGGGACAGGGAACAAAGATTCGGGCGGACGGCACCGTGGCCGCTCAGGAACCGAGAACAAGGGCTCAGGTGGACGGCCCGGAGGCCGGTCAGGGGCAAGGCACGGGGACTCGGGCGGACGGCCCGGAGGCCGGTCAGGGGCAAGGCACGGGGACTCGGGCGGACGGCCCGGAGGCCGGTCAGGGGCAAGGCACGGGGACTCGGGCGGACGGCCCGGAGGCCGGTCAGGGGCAAGGCACGGGGACTCGGGCGGACGGCCCGGAGGCCGGTCAGGGGCTAGGCACGGGGACTCGGGCGGACGGCCCGGAGGCCGATCAGGGACAAGGCTCGGGGACTCGGGCGGACGGCCCGGAGGCCGATCAGGGACAGGGAACAAAGATTCGGGCGGACGGCACCGTGGCCGCTCAGGAACCGAGAACAAGGGCTCAGGTGGACGGCCCGGAGGCCGGTCAGGGAGGAAGCACTGGGACTTAGGCGGAGATAGCTGCAGAGGCAGCGGTCCAAAAACACGAAGAGGCGTAGACCTCAGCCCCAAACGTGGGGCAGGAACGGGAGTAGCCGCTGACGGGACCCCAGACGCCGGAACAGGTGTGACCTCTGCCGGGACCCCCGACGCCGGAACAGAAGCGACGTCAGCCGGGACCCCCGACGCCAGAACAGGAGCTGGGACTGGAATAGACACTGCGAGGAGCCCCAACGCCGGAACTGGAGTGACGTCAGCCGGGACCCTCCGGCGCTGGACAGGAACTGCAGTAGGCGCAGCGAAGACCCCCGACGCTGAAACAGGAGTGGCGTCAGCCGGGACCCTCCGGTGCGGAACAGGAACTGGAATAGACGCTGCGAGGACCCCCGACGCAGGAACTGGAATGGCGTCAGCCGGGACCCTCCGGCGCGGAACAGGAACTGGAGTAGGCGCAGCTTAGACCCCCGACGCAGGAACTGGAGTGGCGTCAGCCGGGACCCTCCGGCGCGGAACAGGAACTGGAGTAGGCGCAGCGAAGACCCCCGACGCCGAAACAGGAGTGGCGTCAGCCGGGACCCTCCGGCGCGGAACAGGAATGGGAATGGTCCGTGCCGAGACCCCCGACGCCGGAACTGGAGTAACATCAGCCGGAACCCTCCGGCGCGGAACAGGAACCGGAGCAGGCGCAGCGAAGACCCTCGACGCCGAAACAGGAGTGGCGTCAGCCGGGACCCTCCGGCGCGGAACAGGGACTGGAGTAGGCGCTGCGAGGACCCCCGATGCCAGAACAGGAGTGGCATCAGCCGGGACCCTCCGGCGCGGGACAGGAACTGGAGTAGATGCCGCGAGGACCCCCGATGCCGGAACTGGAGTGACATCAACCGGGACCCTCCGGCGTGGAACAGGAATAGGAGGAATCAGTGCCAGGAACCCCAACGCCGGAACTGGAGTGACGTCAGCCGGGACCCTCCGGCGCTGGACAGGAACTGGAATAGACGCTGCGAGGACCCCCGACGCAGGAACTGGAGTGGCGTCAGCCGGGACCCTCCGGCGCGGAACAGGAACTGGAATAGACGCTGCGAGGACCCCCGACGCAGGAACTGGAGTGGCGTCAGCCGGGACCCTCCGGCGCGGAACAGGAACTGGAGTAGGCGCAGCTTAGACCCCCGACGCAGGAACTGGAGTGGCGTCAGCCGGGAACCTCCGGCGCGGAACAGGAACTGGAGTAGGCGCAGCGAAGACCCCCGACGCTGAAACAGGAGTGGCGTCAGCCGGGACCCTCCGGCGCGGAACAGGAACTGGAATAGACGCTGCGAGGACCCCCGACGCAGGAACTGGAGTGGCGTCAGCCGGGACCCTCCGGCGCGGAACAGGAACTGGAGTAGGCGCAGCTTAGACCCCCGACGCAGGAAACTGAGAGTGGCGTCAGCCGGGACCCTCCGGCGCGGAACAGGAACTGGAGTAGGCGCAGCTTAGACCCCCGACGCAGGAACTGGAGTGGCGTCAGCCGGGAACCTCCGGCGCGGAACAGGAACTGGAGTAGGCGCAGCGAAGACCCCGACGCGTGAAACAGGAGTGGCGTCAGCCGGGACCCTCCGGCGCGGAACAGGAACTGGAATAGACGCTGCGAGGACCCCCGACGCAGGAACTGGAGTGGCGTCAGCCGGGACCCTCCGGCGCGGAACAGGAACTGGAGTAGGCGCAGCTTAGACCCCCGACGCAGGAACTGGAGTGGCGTCAGCCGGGAACCTCCGGCGCGGAACAGGAACTGGAGTAGGCGCAGCGAAGACCCCCGACGCCGAAACAGGAGTGGCGTCAGCCGGGACCCTCCGGCGCGGAACAGGAATGGGAATGGTCCGTGCCGAGACCCCCGACGCCGGAACTGGAGTAACATCAGCCGGAACCCTCCGGCGCGGAACAGGAACCGGAGCAGGCGCAGCGAAGACCCTCGACGCCGAAACAGGAGTGGCGTCAGCCGGGACCCTCCGGCGCGGAACAGGGACTGGAGTAGGCGCTGCGAGGACCCCCGATGCCAGAACAGGAGTGGCATCAGCCGGGACCCTCCGGCGCGGGACAGGAACTGGAGTAGATGCCGCGAGGACCCCCGATGCCGGAACTGGAGTGACATCAACCGGGACCCTCCGGCGTGGAACAGGAATAGGAGGAATCAGTGCCAGGAACCCCGACGCCAGAACTGGAGCGGTGTCTGCCGGGACCCTCCGGCGCTGGACAGGAGGAGACTGCGACCCAGCCAGGACTGGAGGTGGCTGCGGCCCAGCCAGGAGTGGAGGTGAGGAGTTCCTGCTGTAAGTGCCTCCTCGCTGACGTCTGCCACCCCCAGCAGAAGCCTTCTCCCTAAGGCTGCGGGGTCCT
The DNA here is from genome assembly GCA_006182925.3 of Reinhardtius hippoglossoides. Taxonomy (NCBI): domain Eukaryota; kingdom Metazoa; phylum Chordata; class Actinopteri; order Pleuronectiformes; family Pleuronectidae; genus Reinhardtius; species Reinhardtius hippoglossoides. The sequence continues at coordinate 36,277 of VCHM03000082.1, forward strand.
CCCAATGCCAGGCGGCTTCCGACGTACGGGTTTGCGGATGGGACCGGAGGCTGGTACCTGTGAGCAGGCTGTAGAGGTGAGGGATTCCTACTGTTAGGGCCCCCTCTCTGACGTCTGCCACCCCCAGCAGAAACTGTCTCCCTAAAGCTGCGGGGTCCTCCAAATGCCAGGCGGCTTCCCTCGTACGGGTTTGCGGATGGAGCTGGAGGGTTGAGGAATCCCTTCAGCCTGTCCTGCACCACCACAAGGTGTGGCACAAAATGGCTCACCCACGGACGGTCCTTCAGCCATGCCTGAAGTACTGAGATCTCTGAAAGTGTCTCAGTTTGGTGCTGGTTGCCCGGTGAACAAAGTTTATGTACCAGGGCATCCAAAGAAAAAACTTGTCTCCAAAAAAAACTAATCTCTGCTGGGTCCATACTCTTGGTCGGATCGTTCTGTCACGGTGTGTCAGGCAGATGGACCCAGATGCAGAGTTTAATTTAAAGGGGATTAGGACAGGATACCAGGACGGGACAGACATGAGAACACCAATACAAACGACAAGAGACAACGATCCGACGAGGACAAGGAGAAGCACAGAGGCTTAAATACACACAGGGAAGGCAGGGGCAATTAGACACAGGAGGACTGGTGAAGACAATCACGGACAGGAAGTAAAGTTGGAGACGAGACACAAGAACCCAGACACTACAAAATAAAACAGGAAACAGAACCCGGAGTGTGAAAACATGAAACACAGGAACAACTAAAGTAGCCAGACAAACCAACAGGGATATATTAATAAACATAACACTTAAATAACCCTCAGATCCCCAGACCATGACACATCTCAGGTAATTTAACTATATATATATATATTTGTATATAACCCTGACCCCTAGTGGTAGCTATACGATGCTCCACTGCAAATATTTGCCATTTACTTTATGACAAATAAATAACTGCACCATTTTTACAGTTGCATTTTGTCAATTTGTGTGACATATATAGATATAATTACAATTACTGTTCAGAAATTCAACCAGACGTCTTTGCCGGGAAAAAGCAAAACAATCTTACTTCCTGTGCTCAAGCATCTTCTGATTAAGACAACTTATACAGAGAGGGAGGGGTGTATTAAAAAACTGGTCCTATAAGTCAATGTATGGGACACACTGCCTTATCATTTCTCAATGTTCTTCATTTCTCAGGAAAGCCGATGTGATGCAAGGGGTTTTCCTGGATGGGAGGCGGTTGACAAATTGGCAGACTATCTCGTCAACCTAAACCGCACAATAACAGCTTTGTCAGCCTCAGAGACAGAAGAGATTGTGCGGCTGTACACAAGTCTTCACACCATGGACAAGTCAGTCACAAAATATAGCCTTAAATGTAAGTGGAAGACCTTAGTTGGGCCGTGGAGAGCATCCAGGAAACGCAGTGGCTCTGCACCTGGTCAGCAAGCGGCTGAAAGGTGAACTGCACTATAGTGGATGCACACATAATCACAAGTCTGATAATTATTTTTAATGACATGTTACATTAAAGCAGTATCACACAAGGAAAATTAATGTTGTTCTGTAAATCCTCACAGCATTTTTGACTGTTCAGTAACAGACTAGTTTTAACTGTGAAGTGGGGTTATACTTAATATAATGATTCATACATCACCTTTTCTTTTCTTTAAATGAATATACTGTCTGCTGTGCAATATTGATCATGTCGTCTTTTCCTTCCTAGACTGTTCATGACCCATGGCCAGGCAGCCCAGAGACCTGACAGCAACAGAATCTCTGAGTGTGTTTCCCTCAGGCTGTTAAAAGAATACCAGTGTGCCCGAAATAGGCCAAAAGACTGCAAGGGTAAAACCTTACCAGTTCCCCAGTCAATTGTTCACACGTACCAGCACATCAAACAACTGCTAGAGGACAGCCGGGTGATTCAGGACCAAACCACCTTGGTGTTGGTTACTGTCAACAACACCACAGTATCTTCTTGGTAAGATACATTTTTTGACTTCCTCTATGTAAATTTCCGCATTGCTAATAAAGGACTTCTTATTCTTATTCAATTTATTAGATGCACTTTAGAAATACAAATTACATTTTAAGCTAGAAGGATTTGATATAGCTACAGCTTTTGCAAAATTGCTTGTGTAAAATAGTAAACATTTTGACGTGTATCTTTTGCAGGTTGCATGAAAGGCAGAAAAGAACGGATCGAGACTCTTTGCTGCAAGGGGTGAATCTTCCCCAGACAGTCTCTATGGCGCAGGACTCCTTGCCCAAGGCAAGAGAGCTCCTCACTGCACATGTGGAACATGGACATACGCCTATGGAGTTTCAGGAGCCAGACAATCGCGAGGGCGAGGCAGTGATACGCCGGCGCCATAGTGTCAGAGCTGGCTCAGCACCGCTCTGTCCTCCTGAATCGTATGCATGGCCTGGTCCTTCTGCTCCACCCTCATATCAGCAGGGTCAACTGCCACCTCATCCCTCACCTTCCTGGTCCACATATGGGCAGCACCAAGCATCGCCATCCCCGTCACCTTCCTGGTCCACATATGGGCAGCACCAAGCATCGCCATCCCCGTCACCTACCTGGTCCACATATGGGCAGCACCAAGCATCGCCATCCCCGTCACCTTCCTGGTCCACATATGTGCAGCACCAAGCATCGCCATCCCCGTCACCTACCTGGTCCACATATGGGCAGCACCAAGCATCGCCATCCCCGTCACCTACCTGGTCCACATATGGGCAGCACCAAGCATCGCCATCCCCGTCACCTACCTGGTCCACATATGTGCAGGGCCAAGTACCGCCACCCCAGTCAGCAGGGCCTTCCTCAGCTCCATACCCTGGCTGGACCTTCCAAAACCCAGCACTTCCCCCTCAGCAAAACTACCCTTCAGCCCTGTATCATCACTACGCTGTACCCCCATATCCAGTAGCGACACAAACAGCAACAGTAACAGCAGCATCATCATCATCATCATCATCATCAGCTCAATCTTCAGAAGATTTAAATCGTCACCGAAAGTGGAGACAACAAAAGGCAGCCCTTGAAGATCAGGAACGGGTGGCAAGGGGGCAGCAACCAAAAAAGAGGCACTGCAAAGAGGACTAACATTACGTGTGCAAAACGTGTGGTCAGGCCAAAAACAAAAGCTCTGGCCACACCCAGATAAGAGGAAAGTGGTATTGTCCACCATCTGGACAGACAATCTCAGAATGGAGAGATGCTCTTGAAAAACCTTAAACAAATTGTATATCCCCCCTGTACCTTTTGTATATATTCACCTTTTGTACACCCACCACTGTACCTTTTTACATCCACCTTTTGTACATCCACCACTGTACCTTTTTACATCCACCTTTTGTACATCCACCCCTGTTCAATTCTTATATATTCACCTTTTGTACATCCACCCCTGTTCAATTCTTATATATTCACCTTTTGTACACCCACCGCTGTACCTTTTTGACATGCCGTTATGTGCCTTTTTTACGTGCCTTTTTTATATGCCTTGTTTATAGTTAATAATTAAAGAATTCTGAGAAGAAGTTTACCTGTCAGTTTATTATTTCTATGCATTATATCAATGAACAGTGAATAATTTTGTGTAAACATGTTGGAGTATATCAGTTTTATCTGCATTAGAAGTATGACATGAGTCCATTTCTCTCTCTCCTTTTCTTTCCCCCCTTTTGCCCTCCTTTTCCTTTCTTTCGCCCCACCGTGGCAGTCCCTTTTGCCCCATTTTTGGCCGAGTGGTTAAGGCGATGGACTGCTAATCCATTGTGCTCTGCACGCGTGGGTTCGAATCCCATCCTCGTCGTAGTGAAGTTTACAATATACCAATTTCTACTCCAATTGACTGAATCAGCTTACTCTGCTGCTTAAGATCATTATCTCAAATGCAGTATTCTTTTCATGTGTACTGACAAAAACGCTTACCAGGACTATCAACCAGCTGGCTTAACATAGTAACCTGTTCTGAATGTCTTACCAGCTTGAAATGACTGATAAGAAACAGATGATTGCAGAAAATATGAGCATTTAGTTAGTGTCTAAGTAAGGTTATAGGCCACCATGTGCTGTCAGGAAAAATGTCCTTCCTGAACCATGCTGGAAGGATGGAACACCATTTTTCTGAATTATATCAGTCCATGGTATAAAAACAAGGAATCCATCTTATTTTAGAAGGGGACTTTGTCAAAATGAATTTCAAAACATTCTCTACCAGACTAAAATCAAGATACTAAGAATGTTCTGGAGAATGTGGGCATCGATCCCACTACCTCTCGCATGCGAAGCAAGCGCTCTACCATTTGAGCTAATTCCCCATCTGCAGAGATCTCTGTAAATCACTTAGTGGGCCACTCTCCCCTGAGGGCCTGTGATGAGAGACTTCATTCATTTGTCTCGGCAATGTGATCCATTTTAGGACAGAACACATCCATGCTGAACAGGTTGCGATGATTTGCCACAGAAGCCACTTTTACACAGGGGGATTAGCTCAAATGGTAGAGCGCTCGCTTTGCATGTGGGAGGTAGTGGGATCGATGGCCACATTCTCCACTATTTAACCCTCAATTGCTCCTTGTGAGTAACATCCATTGTCTTCTACCTCAAGAGGAAACTTCTCGGTATCAAAACTCAGTGCATAGGCTTGCTTTGGTTTCTTGAAAACACGTCACTTCTCTTTCCAGATCCTCTTTAAGTTCTAACTCAGTAGTGGGAGGCTACAGGTATTTCAACTCTCTGGCCCTTTGCATATCTTGACATTGCGTGTAACCCTAATGACTCACACCATAGCAAGGTGCTATACACACCTTGACTCAAGGAGCTCCAACACCCCACCAGTTGGTGGGGGGTTAAACGACCTGCATGTTTAACACAACAACTCTGAGGATAGGTGAAGATCCTAGAGAGATTAAATACCTGAAACCTCCCACAAGTCTTTTAGAACAAAAGAAGCCTCTTGGACGACCAGTGTAACATCTTCAAGAAACACAAGCAAGTCCAGTTGCCTATGTACGCAGGTACAATACCAGAAAACATTAGTTAGAGTCCTGTAATCCCCTAAATTGTACCCCAGTAAAGATAGGATAATCCATTGTGCTCTGCACGCGTGGGTTCGTATCCCATCCTCGTTGTAGTGAAGTTTACAATATATCAATTTCTACTCCAAATGACTGAATCAGCTTACTCTGCTGCTTAAGATCATTATCTCAAATGCAGTATTCTTGTCACGTGTACTGCTGAAAAACGCTTACCAGGACGATCAACCAGCTGGCTTAACATAGTAACCTGTTCTGAATGTCTTACCAGCTTGAAATGACTGAGGAGAAACAGATTATTGGAGAAAATATGAGCATTTAGTGAGTGTCGAAGTAAGGTTATAGGCCACCATGTGCTGTCAGGAAAAATGTCCTTCCTGAATGGCGGTGGCTCTATAAATCTCTGAACCATGCTGGAAGGATGGAACACCATTTTTCTGAATTATATCAGTCCATGGTATAAAAACAAGGAATCCATCTTATTTTAGAAGGGGACTTTGTCAAACTGAATTTCAAAACATTCTCTACCAGACTAAAATCGAGATTCTAAGAATGTTCTGGAGAATGTGGGCATCGATCCCACTACCTCTCGCATGCGAAGCAAGCGCTCTACCATTTGAGCTAATTCCCCATCTGCAGAGATCTCTGTAAATCACTTAGTGGGCCACTCTCCCCTGAGGGCCTGTGATGAGAGACTTCATTCATTGTCTCGGCAATGTGATCCATTTTAGGACAGAACACATCCATGCTGAACAGGTTGCGATGATTTGCCACAGAAGCCACTTTTACACAGGGGGATTAGCTCAAATGGTAGAGCGCTCGCTTTGCATGTGAGAGGTAGTGGGATCGATGCCCACATTCTCCACTATTGAACCCTCAATTGCTCCTTGTGAGTGACATCCATTGTCTTCTACCTCAAGATGAAACTTCTCGTATCAAACCTCTGCACACAGGTGTGCATAGGCTTGCTTTGGTTTCTTGAAAACACGTCACTTCTCTTTCCAGATCCTCTTTAAGTTCTAACTTAGTAGTGGGAGGCTACAGGTATTTCAACTCTCTGGCCCTTTGCATATCTTGACATTGCGTGTAACCCTAATGACTCACACCATAGCAAGGTGCTATACACACCTTGACTCAAGGAGCTCCAACACCCCACCAGTTGGTGGGGGGTTAAACGACCTGCATGTTTAACACAACAACTCTGAGGATAGGTGAAGATCCTAGAGAGATTAAATACCTGAAACCTCCCACAAGTCTTTTAGAACTAAAGAAGCCTCTTGGACGACCAGTGTAACATCTTCAAGAAACACAAGCAAGTCCAGTTGCCTATGTACGCAGGTACAATACCAGAAAACATAATTAGAGTCTGTATTCCCCTAAATTGTACCCAGTAAGAAATGATAACCCACTGTGGTCTGCACGCATGGGTTAGAATCCTGTTTTTTTGGCAATAGTTTTTTTTCTTCTTTGTCCACAGCCACTTGTCACCATTGTAACACTCTCTTAAGACAGGACAGTTGAGTTTCAGGAGATAATTTCACTGAGAATAGGACGAGTGCCGAGTGGTTAAGGCGATGGCTGCTAATCCATTGTGCTCTGCACGCGTGGGTTCGAATCCCATCCTCGTCGTAGTGAAGTTTACAATATACCAATTTCTACTCCAATTGACTGAATCAGCTTACTCTGCTGCTTAAGATCATTATCTCAAATGCAGTATTCTTGTCACGTGTACTGACAAAAACGCTTACCAGGACTATCAACCAGCTGGCTTAACATAGTAACCTGTTCTGAATGTCTTACCAGCTTGAAATGACTGATAAGAAACAGATGATTGCAGAAAATATGAGCATTTAGTTAGTGTCTAAGTAAGGTTATAGGCCACCATGTGCTGTCAGGAAAAATGTCCTTCCTGAACCATGCTGGAAGGATGGAACACCATTTTTCTGAATTATATCAGTCCATGGTATAAAAACAAGGAATCCATCTTATTTTAGAAGGGGACTTTGTCAAAATGAATTTCAAAACATTCTCTACCAGACTAAAATCAAGATTCTAAGAATGTTCTGGAGAATGTGGGCATCGATCCCACTACCTCTCGCATGCGAAGCAAGCGCTCCACCATTTGAGCTAATTCCCCATCTGCAGAGATCTCTGTAAATCACTTAGTGGGCAACTCTCCCCTGAGGGCCTGTTATGAGAGACTTCATTCATTTGTCTCGGCAATGTGATCCATTTTAGGACAGAACACATCCATGCTGAACAGGTTGCGATGATTTGCCACAGAAGCCACTTTTACACAGGGGGATTAGCTCAAATGGTAGAGCGCTCGCTTTGCATGTGGAGGTAGTGGGATCGATGGCCACATTCTCCACTATTTAACCGTCAATTGCTCCTTGTGAGTAACATCCATTGTCTTCTACCTCAAGAGGAAACTTCTCGGTATCAAAACTCAGTGCATAGGCTTGCTTTGGTTTCTTGAAAACACGTCACTTCTCTTTCCAGATCCTCTTTAAGTTCTAACTTAGTAGTGGGAGGCTACAGGTATTTCAACTCTCTGGCCCTTTGCATATCTTGACATTGCGTGTAACCCTAATGACTCACACCATAGCAAGGTGCTATACACACCTTGACTCAAGGAGCTCCAACACCCCACCAGTTGGTGGGGGGTTAAACGACCTGCATGTTTAACACAACAACTGTGAGGATAGGTGAAGATCCTAGAGAGATTAAATACCTGAAACCTCCCACAAGTCTTTTAGAACAAAAGAAGCCTCTTGGATGACCAGTGTAACATCTTCAAGAAACACAAGCAAGTCCAGTTGCCTATGTACGCAGGTACAATACCAGAAAACATAAATTAGAGTCCTGTATTCTCCTAAATTGTACCCCAGTAAAGAAATGATAACCCACTGTGGTCTGCACGCATGGGTTAGAATCCTGTTTTTTTGGCAATAGTTTTATTTCTTCTTCTTGTGTCCACAGCCACTTGTCACCATTGTAACAACTCTCTTAAGAACAGGAACAGTTTGAGTTTCAGGAGATAAATTTCACTGAGAATAGGACGATGTGGCAGAGTGATGTAGTAGAAAAATGAACCAAGTAAGGTTGATAAACTATTTTGTATTTGGAAGTAGATTGTTGTAGCCTGGTCTAAAGACTTTTATGACCTGGATCAACAACTACAAACAAACTGTTCAAATGCTTTATGACTTGAGCTGTTTGTGACTTGAAACCGGCCAGGCCATTTGCCGTCTAAATTACCCATCTGTGTGTCTGTGTATCTCCTTAGGAAACATCTTTGAAGTCGTTTACTTGTGTTTAGATTGTCTCTCTCCCGCGCCTACAGAACCAGTCTGAACTGGTTCTGAGAGACAGCCTTACTCCTCCTATATAAGATGTTTGCATTTGAGTGTCTTGCATCTTCACTCTGAGATCCTTGTGATTTTCTGTGTTGATCCTTTCTGCAGAAAGCCCCTATTAAAATACACGTGGATAACTTTGGTGTTTCCAGCCTCTTGTATCTTCAGATTTCCACCACAATTTGGTGTCAGAAGTGGGATCGCACGACTGGACGCATCTGGACTCGGTGTCTATGGTTGAGTGATCTTCTTGGGAAAAAAGTTTCCAATCTTAACCTCCCCATTAGGACGGGTGAGATGCAGGGACCGAGACCCGAGCCCGGATCGTCTCAGCGCTGCGATCTTTCTGGTGAGGATCTGAGATTTCAGGTGTATTTTTATTTTATTTTTATTTTTCTACCAGTAAACATAGTGTTACGAAGAAGTTGGTCTAAGAGGATTGGATCCTCGAGGATTGGATCCTCCAGTCGGGTGAAAGACCCCGCAAATTTTTAACCAAGGTTTATTGGAAACCTGGAAGGTAGACTGACGAGGTACCTTAAAAGAGTTTGTTGAGATACAACCACAGGATAGGACATAATACTGAGTGTATTTGCATTGTTGAAACAAATCTCTAAAAAGCACGCTATATAGAGAACTTCTTTACGGCACTATGATTCATGTTGGTTAGGATTTTTTGAAAGTGTATTTTTTTTAAAAGAGAGTTGTTTCGACTGCAACCACAGAGAGGACATAATACTGAGTTGTATTTGCATTGTGTCAGGCAACTCACCAAAACGTGCTATATAGAGAATTTCTTTACGGCACTAGGATTCATTTTGGTCAGGATTTTTTTTAAGGTGTGTTTTTAAAAAAAATTTAAATTAAAAAGAAATTCAGACATTACCAAAGAGTTAGTAAAAGGAAATTACTATTGGTTATATTGTATAAGGGATATTACAATATTTTGAGGATATTAGTATTACTGAGTTTAGACCAAGTTAGTAAAAGGAAATTACTATTGGTTATATTGTATAAGGGATATTACAATATTTTGAGGATACTAGTATTACTGAGTTTCCTATTTGCTCCTTAAGAAAGCGTGTTGGAGATTGATTAAAGACTTAAGCTAACTAAAACTTAACATACATTTATATGGGTAAAATTTGATGATTTGGATAATGGAACTGATCTGAGTAATCCTAATATGAACGTCATGCGAAGGAACGGTGGTGACACAGCACTAAGTCTGATACAAGTGTGAATGAAAGAATGTGGGTTTCCAACTGGGGGGTGTTTTAGTATAAGGCAGCTACAACAGCTGAAACTGAAGCTAGAGGAGAAAGAAAAAGTAAGTCAGGCCAGAAAAGTAAATCTTAAATTTCAGGCAGATAGGAAGGTATGTGGAATGTGGTTAGAAGAATTGCATCAAAGGGACAGAAAACACACACTGGCAGGGACAGATAACACCTCACAAATGTCTCAGTGTCTCAAAATGCAGGTTTCCGACCTCGACTCTTCCCCGCCGAGAAGACGACAACCAGACAACACCAAGCCCCACCAGAAGCAGATGTTCCACAGGCAGGAGCCCAGGCTCCACAACAACCTTTTCCAGCTAATAACATTCCAGACCCGCAACTCCTCTCTTCCCTCGCACCAGACAAGGGGCAATATGGACTGGGACAGGATCCAGCCCAAATCGCGATGGTTGAAGTGACCTGATGTTGCCAGCCTGTTAAAACGTACAGGCATCAAGTGGGACTCGGGAAGAACTTAATAAAAACACATGCCGTTGATGCGAAGAAGTTAATTAAACATGAAGAAAAGAAGAAGAAAAGAAAGACTGATCTGCATAAAGCATCACTGACAATGTTCAGAGTTTCATCGCGGACGCAAAAGAGGATTTCAAGGAAGGAGGGGAGAGGCGTGTGGAATGATGATCAGGACATTTGTTTCACTGTGGA